>JAYMFT010017696.1:4675-16583 GCA_038088735.1 Panulirus argus
CATTCTCTTAGATGTCCATTTACAGTGGCATGAACGATTCGATAGAGATCATAAATCTAGACTGAATAATGATAACTATCTCATTCCCTTTTCATAAAGAATCGGTGAGAGACTTTCAAGTAAAGTCATGAACATATTGATGATGTAAATGAGTTGAGTCTGTGCAGTACTTTTTAACCCCGGTCTCAGCGAAGTAGCATCGGGTACAGACGCTTGGATTCCTCTGTTCCTACTTGTAAAGAGTGATGCAGGAGAGGAGTAAGGTGTCCAACCCTCCCAAAGCTCCCTCCCATATCATTGCTACACCCATTTCTCCCCTAACACCAGGTTTCACAATGCATGGCCATTAATATATTTTTGTCTACCTAAAATGAGAATCTATGGCTCGGAAGAAGAATTTTTTAAATTTACAGTTTATATTCTCATTCTTTTCAGTTCTGGGAAACAATTGGGGACGAGCATGGCATAGGACCCACTGGAGAGTATATTAGTGGAGGTGACAAGGCCTTGAAGGACTTGAAGCTGGAACGAGTCAATGTTTACTTCAACGAGGGCAGCACAGGTACCTACTTCCCTCGAGCTGTCCTGATCGACCTCGAGTCTGGTACAATTGACACTGTGAGAGCAGGGCCGCTGGGAAGGCTGTATAAGCCAAGCAACTACGTGTATGGTAAGTTAAGTCTCGTGTATAGCAGTTGGTTTAGCGAGAACTGGACACGATCATTTATTGAATTTGTCAGTCTTTATAGCAGAGAAGACCTGGAGTCCGCATTTAGAGCAATGAACGATCATAATTGCTCTGAAGTGAAAGTAAATGAGACAAAGGAGGAGGAGAAGAAAGTATTTAGGGATGCAGTGTTCACAGTGTCGGGGTGATGTGTGAGTGCTTGCATTGTCGGAGGTGGGATGTGGGCGTGTGAAAGGGTAGTGAGTGGTGGGATAAGTTAGGATGCTAGTGAGAGAAGAGAGGTGTATAGACGGTATCTGCAGAGAAAGGTGTACGAGTGACCAGGAGAAAGCACCAGGAGGTCACGAGGAAGGTACAGATGCTGAAAAAGAGAGGATAAGAAAATATTTTGGAAGGAGGTGAGCAGCGTGTGTGGAGAACAAGAGAATCGACGGGAGCGACAGTGATAGAACCGGACAAAAGTGGTAATAGGCAAACGAGAGGTGAAAATGGGATGGATTGGGTATCACTGAAAGGCAGTTGATTGTGAGAGATTGAGTGGCAGTGAGCTCGTTATCTTCAGTAGTGCTAAAACACAATTTCTCCATGCATGCCTTTTTAAGATGTCACTCGTTTCCCTCTGTTCAGTTGCGAAACACCACAGCCCAACCCTGTGGCAAAGCCAACATGCTGGGCATGACTATATACTCTACTGTTCTAGAAACTATACACAATCAGTATCATAGAGTCTGCTTACTAAACGGCGACGATGTTTTACATGTGCCGTAATTAGTTACCTTGTGAGCTCCTATTTCCTATCTATAATGGTTTAACACGCTCGAGTATGGAGTACTTTTCACATATCGAAGGTGGTTCTTCGTCCAGTTCTGTATCAGCAACAGTGAAAGGGAAAACCTTCCGTCTCATTAATTCTCCTGGCATCACTTGTCTCCAATCATCCCTCCCTGTACGCCTCAGTGTAGGCTGCGCTCTCCTTATTCTGCAGGTATCATTTTGGCCATTCTTCTCGTGAGCTGTCTGCATATGTTCCTGCCACTAAGGCTTGGACAAGAGGCGTGCGTGTGGTTGCAGTTTCTCAGTTTTACACAAGATATGATTGGGTAAGAAAGAGGTGTGGTAGTAGGATGAGTACGTATGAGAAGCTGAAGAAGGTGCACTGAAATGGTTCGGATATATAGAGAGAATGAGTGAGGAAAGCATGACTAAGAGGAAATACATGTCAGGATTGGAAGGAAAGTGGGAAAAGGGGGAATCCAAGCAGGAGGTGGAAGGATGGAGTGAAAGATGCTTTGAAGACTCTGCGCCTGAACATGCAGGAGGGTGTAAGGCGTGCAAGGGATAGAGCGACGATATGGTTCACAAGGGATGGCGTTCTTGTCAATGGGTTAACCCAGGACATATGAAGGTTGTGGAAACCATGGAAAGGTCTGTAGGGCCTTGTACTCTTTGCTCCTCTCTCTTTTCTAAATTCGTCTGTCACCTTTGATAAATGCCCTACTAAATTCCTCCATGCTTGTAAGTTTCTAAGCTTGCCTACGTACCTTCAAGCTACATAACCCTGTTGTGAATTTTGGCATTGATGCTTCCGTAGCAAGGAAATAATGAACTCCTTTGGAGCTTTTCACTCCCGGCGTAAGCAAAAGCAGGCGGAGTCCGGTAACGTCTCTCTCTCTCTCTCTCTCTCTCACTGAATGAGAACCATAAGCCTATCTCTTCTAATTCATATTGTTAATCACCTAAATAAATGAAAATACAATTGGACATTTTGCAACGAAGATTAAAATTTGTTTCGGCACAAAAGCCCTCTAAAGCTGAGGATTTCATAGAAATACACTGTCTATATCGCATTAATTCTATAACAGTCGTAAACAATAAAACTCCTCTTATTACCCGTAATGAATTCAGAAAACAATTTCGTGAAATTCAGTATTACTGTATGATTTTAAAAAATGAGCTGGGACAACATGTGTTCCCAGGTCTTCCCAGAAGTGGGATAGAACATTAGATCAAACTCCCCCCCCCCCTCCTCTTCCTTTGTTATATCCTAAAAGAAATGTCTGTTTTCGACATAACCGTCACCTTTAAAAGCTATCCTGGTGAGAAAAAAAAAAAAACTTAATACGATCACGTTTAGATATCTTGAGGCTTCAAAGCTGTTAAGCAGGAGGGGGTTTTTCAGCTCAAATTTTTTTCCATCAATTATTCCAAAATCGAATGATGACAGCAGAGCCTATGACGTGCGACGTGCGGGTCCTATAGCTAATCCAAGGAGCGAAGGCTTAACTTTTACCGTGTCCTCGGAATGGACAGCGAGGCTATTGCGTTCTCCTTTTCCTTATCCATTACTTGCAAAGCTTAATTTCTGGCTCCCTGTGATCTGTGACGAATTACGTCTTGATACTGATCGACCAGATTCCTTTACGACTTATTACAACTCGAAGTTGATCTACCAGACTCGTAAGAAAGCCAATTCCAAGTTGAAATTAATTTACCAAACGGCTATGTGTCCTATTACAGATAGCTAAATCAAACAAAACTCTTGTATGACGTATTACAGCTTGAAATCAATATTTTTGAGGTCTAATTATTTTCTGTGTTAGCAACTATATGCCCAAACCATAGTAATGTATCGGTGGTCGAAACATCATCTCGAGGGGCCATTCCCACCTGACCAAATGATACGTATGTCATTTTGACGTGAGAGAACAATTTCTCCCGAGGACCTCTCTGTCCTGCGAGCTGTTCCCCAGAGGTTACGGCCCCTTAAACCAACCCATTGCCTTCTGGTGGGGGGCTGTCTCTCTCTTCGTGCCTCCGCTGACCTACTATTAATCGGTGGCGGCCTCGCCAGGTCGACCAATTAACAGCAGCCACACTTCCGACGAAGACGTTATCGTCCCCGCCGGACAGCCTGAGCACCTCATAATTTTCGATTAATCTTTCAAAAAGAAATGATATCGGGGTAATTCCAGAACTAATTGTTTATCCATTATTTGCCAGAATCCTTGGGTTTGAACAGATTTTAATCCATGATATAACAAAGATTTTTGATGTCTGGATTTGGCGTGTGTATCATTTAACCACCTCCCGGCATCGAATCTTTTAAAAAAGAGCGTCTTCATTAGTAGCCGATGAGGCGCCGATTCGTCTTGTAAGAGATGCAAGGCCTTTGACCAATGTCTCTCTCCGGCTGAATGGAAGAGAAGGGTGGGCAAGGCAGTAGCTGGTCTGCTCAAGAGGAAAGGACCTTAGAGGCTTACCCTAAATAGGGTCCCGACTAGTTAATCCATAAGGCGACGGACAAGGGTTCTTGGGCAACGACCATGTACCAGGGAGTGTTATTACTATCCCTGCTAGGAAAAATTCCTCACTTAGCTCCTTGCTCTGTTCCTTCTTTTGGTAAGTTAAACGGGAAGGGAGGATTTCCAGCCACCCGTTGTGATATTCTGTAATCTCATTAGAATCTGAACTATGAAGGAACAATTGAAGAAAAAAAGTTCCCTATCTAGCTGGTTCTGTTACTTGAGAATACATAGAAAAAAATATGAATCAAGTCACTGAATACACGCTCCCCATACTTTTAAACTGAAAAAAAGTGGTTGAGAAAATACAAATTAATCGTTGCCACAACCAAAGCCCATCGAAGCTGGGTCGCTGGCCCCGGGTTGAGGTGGTCTAGAAACACTTGAGAAATCAAACGAGGGAATTCGAACAACTGAAGAAGTTTCTCAAGATAAGACTATCTCCTCCTCCTCCTCCTCCTCCTCCTTTCAGTACGGAGCTGCCAGTGTCACTGGACCCTGAAAATCAATCAGTTTGGCAAAGAACTGTCCCCTACAGATTTACTGGAGCACAGAGGATGTTCTGGTTTAGGAATTTTGTAACCAATGCCTGCTTGACGAACATAGTATTGACCGTAAGAAAAAATAGAATCCCACACACTGGCTCTTAGACACTCCAAGATATGAAGAACCGTGGAATGAACAGTTCCTGTATCGTGTGCAACCTTCTGCCCCTCTTTCCAAGGGCCTCTGAAGAACAGGAGTGTCCCCAATCATTGGCTCGAGGCTTCCGTCCAATCCATAAAAGAGGTCAGTGGAGTCCTCCAAGAAATGAGTCTTTGGAGGTTCTTCATATATGTCCATCAAATCAACAAATCCAAAAGTCCTTGGAGAATTGCTCCCTACCTCTCTTTATAATATGGCCGAAAAAGTTCGCCTAAGAGATCACGATCTTGGCCTGTACCCTTTCCATGCAGTTGGACTGAGATACAGAAGTGAACTTCCCTAGCAGGTGCCCTTGCTAACGAGACACCGTTAACCTGGTTTCGAACTGATGAAGCGAGACTGGCGTAGTTCAAGGCCTTTTTCCTACGGAAGACCCAAGGAAGAAACTGAGTACTCCATTCTATCTAGAGCCACGTCAAGTCCTGATTGTGTGTCAGTTAAGACTTTTTCGTATTGCTGATAAGACCCGCTTCTAGGAAAAAATTAAGTCAAGATGCGTAACCCTAGTCTGGCACATTCTTCTTTCGAATCTGAGATCACAAGGAAGTCATCTTAGTAGACGAAAATTGCGGCTTCTGCAGATGAAAGTCTGAACAAAAAAAGACCTCAGGAGCTATTTAATAGCTTGAACGTGGGATCCGAAAAATAAGATGTGGCCATGTTTCCCTGGAGCCGGACGATGATGTCTTCGTTTTTTTTTTTTTATATTTCTTGTAGGATGTACAAGAGGCAATGATAAAGATAAACTTTGACCTCCACTTCGCGACTTGCTACAGCCAAGTTGACTGTTGAGTGAAAAGGTAAAAAGAGAGCACTTGGTTAGAGGCCGACACTGTAGGTTGAATTGGTAGGAAGGCAGGCAAGGCTTGAGTTGCCTGTTGCTGGCTTGCTGTGATGAGCGACGCAATAGAAACTTCTCGTTCGATGAGTGAGCGGAACGGATATGTTGAGAGTCTGAATGGAACAGATATGTGATGTGATGGAGTGGAACAATTATGGTCTGTGATGGCGTGAAACGGTTATCTTCAGTGATAGAGCGGGAGGAAGATGTTAACTGACCGAGTGGAACAGTTATGTTCAGAGTCTGAATGGAACGGATTTGTTATCTGAAGTAGTGGAACAGAGATAGCGTCTAACGGAGTGGAATAATCATGTTCAGTGATGTAGTGGCACACGCATTTTCAGTATCCTTAGAGACTTGGGAGAGAGTGATGCCTTAGCGGGCCCTCAGGGATTGGGGAGAGACTAGTGCCAGGCAAAGGATCACGAGACACTAGGGGTAGGCTGCTGTCAGACAGAAAACCCCCCAGATACCGGGGAGAGACTGATGCTCTAGAATATCTCCAGACACTGGGGAGAAACTGGTGCCACAGAGAATCCCCAGATACCTGGGGAAGACAAGATACCCTAAAAAAAAAACTCAGACCCTATAGAATACCCATACTTTGGGGAGAAATTGGAGCCTCACAGAGGACCTCCAGACACTGGGGAGATACTGATACTCGACACAAGACCCCCAGACAGTGTGGAGAGACCGTTGTCAGGCAGTTGATCGCCAGGAAAAGAATCCCCAGATACTAGTCCAGGGATCGTTTGAAACTGGCCGTTTCAGGGGATCTTTCGACGCTAGTAAGACGGCCTTAAAGCCACGGTGATAAAAGATCGCGGACTATTGAGACGTCTTGTCATGACACATTGGACTGGAATGTCTGATGCGGGAAGTCAAGGTATTACAGTCAATCACTGAGGTCAAGTGTGGCTCGTGTGAACCAAAGACGACTGAGAGTGAAAGAGGGAGTGACCTCCAATAGATAATTGGAGGGACAGCTTCGAAGCACTGAAGCAATGCCATAGTGGGTAAAAGGAAGCTAAAGTGGATTATTTGAAAGGAATACCGAGGGAGAACTCTGACAGGTAATTGGATGGATGCCTTGAGAGCATTGAGGCAAGGTCTGAAGGTGCAAAAAGAAGGTTATTTCAGTGACCTGGGAGGGTGTGTGGAGTTAAGCCGTAGAAGTTTAATGGTAGAGAAGTGAAAGTCAATGTATACCTAATGTACGATGGCCTAGGGTTGGGCCTGGCTTAAAAGGGTTAAGGACAAAAATCAGGTTGTAAAGAATTTTCGTTAAGTAGAAGGATTAACGTGACCTATGACCCAATATGACTTTAACCCTGCAGGTCAAGGGGGCGCTGGCAACAACTGGGCCAAGGGCCACTACACCGAAGGGGCCGAGTTGGTGGACTCCGTGTTGGACGTCACCAGGAAGGAGGCTGAGAACTGCGACTGTCTCCAGGGGTTCCAGCTGGCCCATTCGCTAGGTGGGGGCACGGGCTCCGGCCTGGGCACCCTCCTGCTCTCCAAGATCCGTGAGGACTACCCTGACCGCATCATGGTCACCTACTCTGTCGTGCCGTCGCCCAAGGTCTGGTACTTAAGTGTGTGGTGTAGTAAATGGCTTTTTCTTAAAGAAAACGACTTTATCTACTATTATTGCTATTATTATTATCATTACTAACTATTCTTATAGCAGTAATGACAATGATTCGTTACGAAGATCTTGTTTTGAGACATATCAGGTTGTAAATAATACATTCTCTTTCATATAACAAAATATTATCTATTCGGCTTTACTTATCTTTTCTAAACATGTCTGCTTAGTTGTCCCTGTGTGGGACTCCAACTGTAACTGTGTGGGTTTACTGAACTGTATATTTACTTAACTGTGCCTGTATGAGAGTAAGTATGGTTATGTAAGCTTTCTTAACTATCTCTCTGAGTTTACTTAAATATGCTTGTGTGGGCTTACTTTAATTGTTCCTGTGTGCGTTTACTTAACTATGCCCGAGTGGGTTTACTTAATTATGCTTGTGTGGGTTTACTTAGCTGTTCCTATGCTGGCTACACTTAGGAAGACGTTTTTGGTCTTTGCTGCGCCACCGGGGTTGCACATAAGTAGGCAGAAACCTATTCTCCTTTGCTTACTCCTCCTTTCACGCTACTGCTTACAGCTACTTTGATGGTTTCCTTAAAGCTGTTGTGGTGGGGGAGGGGGGGAACTGAGAAGATCAAAGGGCAAAACACGACACATTTCAATTTATTTTTGATGTGGGTTTTTGCCAGTCGCTTTTCATTCGGTGTCATGATGCCTATCAAGATCTTTCATTACAATGATGATAACTGAAAATTACTTTTAGCTGCGGTGTTATAATCATGTTCTGAATTATTACGAAATGGTAAATGATTCACGGGATGGCCTACTTGTCATGTCCAGTGACAATACCTCTAAAACTCCGTGGCTCGGGTAAAATCCTTGAAGATATTCACTCTTATCATCTTTACCACACAGTAGCTGTTAAGACAAACCCATATATATATATATATATATATATGATAGGTACTTTTCACTCTCTTTAATGTCCTCGAACATGTTTCTAAAGGCACGTCTGATGATTCCATTTTCATGAAAATTAAAAAATTTAAATTGCTCCATCATCGACATATTACAACTGGTGATCTTTGCTTCCCAATAACAAAGCCTCGCGCTTCAGGAGCCTTTAGAAAGGCCGTGGGTAATAGCAGGATTCTTTTTAAAAAAATCTTAGTCCTGGGGTGATTATAGTTTGTCCTCCTTCATTGTTTGAAAAGCTATGTTCGTACGTAGGCAGATCCACTGAAGTAGCATCAACAGTTTTTCTCACCCAACAGGTGTCCGACACTATAGTTGAACCCTACAATGCCTCGCTGTCTCTGCATCAGCTCATTGAAAACACCGACGAGACCTACTGTATGGACAACGAAGCCTTGTACAACATCAACCTCAACACACTGAAGCTTCCGAGTCCCTCTTATGGCGACTTGAACCACCTCATTTCCTTGACCATGTCTGGCATCACCACCTGCTTACGTTTCCCGGGTCAGCTGAACTCCGATCTCCGGAAGCTGGCAGTCAACATGGTGCCTTTCCCTCGTCTCCACTTCTTCATGACCAGCTTTGCGCCCCTGATGGCCCGCGGGTCGCAGCAGTATCGCGTCCTGACCGTGGCCGAGCTGAACCAGCAGATGTTCGACTCGAAAAACATGATGACCGCTTGCGACCCTCGACACGGACGGTATATGACCGCCGCGGCCATATTCCGTGGCCCTGTGTCCATGAGGGACGTCGATGAACAGATGGCCAGCATGCAGAGGAAGAACAGCCACGCCTTCGTCGAGTGGATCCCCAACAACGTGCAGACCGCGGTGTGTGACGTGCCGCCCCGGGGGATGAAGATGTCCTCTACCTTCATCTGCAACACAACGGCCATTAAAGACCTGTTCAAGCGAGTCAGGGAACAGTTCTCCGTCATGTTCAGTCGACAGGCCTTCCTCCACTGGTACACTAGCGAGGGCATGGATGTAATGGAGTTCTCTGAAGCAGAGTCTAATATGCTCGACTTGATATCGGAATACGCGCATTACCAGGAGGCGACAGCGGACGACGAAGCTGATGATGAAAACGACGTTGACGAAGAAGTAGTTTAACGTAAGGTACAGACGTGGGAATGTAGGTTATGCAACTCGTTCATAGGCAATAAATTGTCTTTGGGCTATTAGCTTGTTTGCTAGAGTATATACATTCTAAGTGCTTTCTTATACTATGTAACAGCTGATCTATGTCGTTTACTCATTCTGAGCATACAGAATTCTATGCTTTATATTTGCATTTTTCTTCATTCCTGATATGTAGCTCATGCCTGACACCTGGAAAGCTTTACATAAGAAAAGAAAGGCGAAGTCAAGGCTACACACACACACACACACACACACACACACCTGCAGTTGTAGTATTGAGTCTGATAGCAAGTGGCTGGATGCAGACTAATTCACGTGAAGGTTTCACACTGAATGGTGAAACAATTTGAGAAAAATTGTAGGATGAGTACTCTAGAACCATCAGAACAGAGAAATTATCAAGAGTGGTAGAGGAACAATGTCAGAAGTTACAAACACGGTGGGGAAGAAATTAAGGAAGTGAGGAATCTAATGAAAGACAGCAAAACGTGTCACCAGATGGAAGACGACGTTAGGGAACTGGGAAGTGTAACAGAAGGGTTATCATGAAAAATCAGCTGAGAGGATTTCGGAAGGAACGTAACCAGAGGAATGAAAACGGACTGAAAAAAGTGTAGACAGTTGTCTCTGGAACGACCTGAAACAACGCCAGAAGGAAATTCCCGTAACACGACCAGAGACTGTTGAAGTTAGGGAACAGGAGCAAATTCTGGGCTAGATGAGTAGAAAGAGACTAATGTAGAGCATCAAGGACTTAGTGTCACTGAAACTGGTGTGTACAAGGAATGTGATTACGTGAAGTTGTGGAAGGTGTACGATACATTGAGACTGAAAGGTTGTTACCTGAAAGGTTTGAAGATGTGCAGAGTATTCAGGAGTATATCAGGATAGCTGAATGTTGGCGTCAAATGGAGATTTTAGGAGAGGGAAGACCAGTCACCACTGCATAACGTGGTTCACAAGTGGGTTGCACTATGATTTAGAACATGAATGAAGTGGTGCCTCGGAGAGGTCAAGATTTGAAGATGGGAATGTTAGTGATTATAGAGAAGCAGATGGACTGATAGTACTTGGTTAAAGAGCTCAAGAACTGTGTTAGGGGAACAAACCTCAAACTGTTGAAGCAGTGGAGAGAAAATCAGAACGACATATGACCTGATCTAATCTTTCTATAGGAATACATGATAACAAGAAGGGATAGAAAAGAAGGGATTGACCCTCTTGATAAAGGATAGCCTAAGTTTTGGGAAATATTTGTTGACGATCCGTTCAAACAATACTTAATGAGAAAGATAACACTAGGATAGACTTGCACCAGTGCTGGTGATCATTTGTGACCGTCTATAGAGTCTGTAAATAAGCTAGAACAAACTTAACAAAGATAACAATAAAAAAACGATTAGTATGGTACATGAATAGTGTAAAAGTCGAAGGTTGGAGGATTTCAGGTGAAGAGAGAGAGAGAGAGTGACTAGAATTTAGCTTCTCTGAGGGATAATCATAGCAACAAGTTCAAGTGTATACAAGAAAATTTCCCCTATCAGCGTATCGTTCGGCACATTATAATCATCAGAGGGGCTGCTACACCATCACTGCTAGATTTTACACTATGAAAATTAAGCCACTCAGACATAATGCACCAACTGGAAAAAGTGACCATGTAATACTTCATGTGGCAAATGAGGACATTAAAAGATCAGACAAGAAACCAGACATAAAATAGGAAATCTGATGGTGGAAACTACACATATAACGAATTTCTTTGGAAAATCAAATCTGGAAATGAAGTTTTGAAGCCAAGATACAGATTATTGCCTTGGAATGTCCTGAAAAGTACATAATGGAGGAATGGGGAATTGGTACCCGTAGTTGAAGATAAAGAAAGTTAAATCAAGAGATTTAGTTCAATCAAATTGCCACCTAACATCTGAAAGGTATGGGAGAGCAAAGACTGAATAAAACAGGATAAGAAAGAAGGCATAGAGAAACTCTGAAAAGAAGATTGTGTAGGAGACAAGAGGCAATCCAAAACTTTTCCATACACTCATAAAACTCGGGTTACAAATTAATATGGATAAGGGATACTGAGAGAAGAGTCGAAAAGGGGGATTATTTAAGGATATGGGAGGATCTGAATAATTTCAAAAAGCATATTCATAATACAAGATACTGTAGACCCACCATAGATAAGATAGAATGGAGGTCACGACTTGCAAAGCAATGAAATATCTGGAAAAGGCATAAACATTGCTGGAAGGCTTTAACCTACATACGGCCCTAATGAAGGTTTCTAAATGTACTGAAGAGTTATACAGATACGCTTGACAAGCCATTAAAAGGATCGAGAAATCGCCTGAGGAGAGTAATGGCCTGTCCAGATGAGCGGGCCTGATCGGCGGGCATGCCCGTTAACAGGCACATTTAACGGGCAAACCGTCAAAGCGCCCGACGAACGAAATCACCAGGCGGTGCACGGTGGCTCTAGCTTCGACCCTGCCAGACGCAAGTTAACATAGTGCACCCATAGCATGGTTTTTCCCACTTCCCACGTCATTGTAACATTGTTCACATCATTAACTTGCGATGGCACGCCCGCCTATTCATCAACTCGGCCGTGTGGACAACATTCACGGGCAGGCCCGGCAGAATTTGCCCGCCAAC
>JAYMFT010017707.1:0-16582 GCA_038088735.1 Panulirus argus
TGGAGAGTGTAGGATGATTCCGGGCACCACTTTAACGCTCCTCAGTCAGGACGGTAGTACCACCCTGGGCGGCTGTTTGAGTGGTTTGACTGAGTAAGTAATGAAAGGGTAAGAGAGAGGCATAGAAATAAAAAAGATGTCATTGTGAAAGCTGAAGAGGGTGTACTAAGATGGTTTGGACATACAGAGAGAATGAGTTAGGAAAGGTTGACAAAGAGGATATATGGGTCAAAAGTGGAAGGAATAAGGAGAGAAGGGAGACCAAATTGGAGGTGGAAGGATGGAGTGAAGAAAATTTTGAGATATCAGGGCCTAACCATGCACAAGGGTGAAAGGCGTACAAGGGATAGGGTGAATTGGAATGATGTGGTATACAGGGTATATGAAGCATCAAGGCCGTATGATGTCACCATGGCATTTTAACATATATACAGATGCAGTAATAAGAGAGATGATAGCAAACCTTGGAAAAAGTGGTTCAGAAATGGGGTGTGGTGGTGAGATATGGTGGCTACAAACAAGACTGTTTGCTGATGATACTGTGTTGTTTGCTGAGAATGAAAAGGAGTTGCAGATGGTTGTAAGTAAGTTGTATGATGTGTGCAGGCATAGGTGAATGAAGGTAAATGGAAGTAAAAGTAAAGTAATGATGTCTGAAAGGAAACAGAGGGAAAGTATAGATTCCGCATATCCCTATAGAGTGAGAGAAAGTGTACCAAACTGTGTTATATATATATGGGGCAGAAAGACTGGAGGAGGTACCAGAATCTATGTATTTGGGAGCTATCTTGTTAAAGTTCGGTGATACAGAAGAAGAGATACGGAAGTGAGCAGTACAGGGTAGAAGATGAATCAGTCCCTTAATAGAATAATGATGGCTATAAGTGTAAGTATGGAAGTGAGGAAAGAATTAAGGGATGGCATAGTCCTCCCAACCCTCACCTATGCAGCCAAAACATGGACATGAGATGAATTACAGAGGTCAAGAATCCAGGCTGTGGAAATGAATTATTTGGCAGGAGCTTCATTATGACTAGATGGAGTGAAGAAAGTAATAAGGAGGTGTATGACAAATTTGGTATGGCAGAGAATGAATTGTGGAGTGGTAAAGTGGGTGGAAATGTAATACTTTGAGGTGGTTTAGGCATGTGGAAAGAATGAAAGATGAGGAGTTTACAAGGAGAGAGTATGATAATATGATTAAAGGGGTTGGTGTGAGAGGAAGACCACATATGACATGGGGAAACAGAGGGGAAGAGTAAAGGAGGGAGACAAATGGTGGAAGAATGCATGGAATGGGGTATGCAACGGAGACATGTAAGGACTGGTATATGTGGAGACTCTTTAGCTGTGGCCATCCCCTTGATGGGAGTTATCGGAGGACACAGGCATCAGAGGTATGGATATATAGGTAGATACATAAACATATAGCAGCCTACTGAGGTCTCTTCTGTTGCCAGGAAGGTGTGGAAAAAATTCTGCTCTCTTCAGTATCCCTTTAACTATCCAATGCTGCCAACATCAGGTTGTGCAGACATGGTGACTCCACAGAACATAAATAGATTGTAGGATGACGTACCTATGGAATGCATCAGTTGATGAGGATAGTGTAGAAGAATTACTTGAAGAACATGATGAAACATGTCTTAGACTGTGATTTTAGTGGGAATAAGTAAGGAGAAACCAGACCAGCACCACCCTCACCAACCTGGTAAAGGTAGCCTTAGCCACACAGACTAGAAGCCAAGTAAGGTAAGTCAATATACTTTCTGGAACCTGTGCTACATGTGCATGTACAATGCAAAGAAGCATAAAAGAAAATATTTTGGCTTTTGGCGTGAGGTGTATGGTGATGGTTTATGTACCAGTGAATGCTTCAGAGACTCACTCCCTGGGCAAGCCCTAAACCAACAACATGGTGCTGAAAAAGTATATAAAAGTAGAGCGTAAAAATTTACATAAAGTTTAGTTTGTATATAAAAGAAACAAGTATGAAAAAGTAGCTTAACTTACATATCATTCTTATTCATCTTACTCACCACAAATACTGTACCAGTAAGAAATTAAAGTAAACTGTGACAAAAAGCGACATGTGGCAAACCAGACCATGTCCATCATTCTTATCACTAGGCATTGAAAGATCACACCAAACATACCAGCATCTGACACCCACCCCATCATCATACTGTTGAGTACTACTATGCTATTTTTGTGTATTTTTGTTTTTCTATATGCAAATCTATCTTTTCATAAAGGAAGAAAGTTTTCTAAATGTTGTAATTTTTGACATCCAATGATGAACACTTATAAGGACCCATAATTAGAGTTTGCCACGATGGCAGGGCTGTCACGTGGCACTCACCACACTACTTGCTTATTGGATATCCCCACAGTTAAAGGGTTAATTCAACATTCCTTAGAGTGGAGATTAAAATCTCCTTAAGTGGCTGCTGCCTACAACCAACTCTCCTCTGAATCTGAAATGACCACTATTCATCTATCTTATCCCACTACATTTTCTTCAGGAAATCTATTTCAACTTTTATTCTAATAAGTGTTTACTTATTCCAAAATCAACTTCCTTAAACCAGCATGATTAGCAATGACCACACAAAAACTCTCAAAATGTACAAAAATAACATCTTCAATCATTGCACCTTTGTTTATAGTGCTGCTCACAAAATGTACATCATCTTTCAAAAGGTAATTTAGCAACTAAATATAAATCAAAACCATAACTCTATGTGAGAAAAATTTTCAGCTTTTAAATCTAACCTTTATTCATACTTTAGTTAAAGTGAAGTCGTACATATTACATCCCCCTAAACTCTTTAAATGAAGCACAACACACAATCCATTTAGGTGTTCATCACTTCAGAACTCACTAATCCCAAAGAAAACTCTAATAAAAAGCATTCAATTTATGAAATAATCTAAGAAAGCTGTTGAATTTGTGTTGTTTTGAGACCTCAACTCCATAACTATGCTTACTGCTGCTGGCGTGGGTGAAGATGATGATACAGATGGGAGACCATCAGACTCTATGTCTCCAGGCACAGATGGTACACCAAAATGTGACTGGGATGCATGGGACCATCCCACAGCTGAACTTGAAGATGCACCAAGAGCATCTTCTGGCCTTCCTTCACCTCCACCAATATCTTCACCCAAGCCTTCATCTTCTGAAATGACAAAGACACAAGAATTACATCCATCTATCTAATGATCTGTATAAGGAACACCTTCTCTAAAATTAAGAGCATATTGGTGCATACATCATCTTTCTAAAGTTTAAACCTGTGACCAAATATTATTCCTTCATGTCAGACACAGAAGTATGGTCATATTACTTTTAAGATTTCAGCACACTGCTCTGGTAGCAATATATATGTAAAAACAGCTGGTTGGGCTCATCCATGAAAGTACAAATGAGTTAAGAGGTTGTCTTCTATCCCACTAATGGTTCAATTCTTTGGCTACATTCACACTGCTATACTTACATGGTGGTCTACCAAACAACCTCAAATTTCAAAGGAGGTTACACTACAGTGACACATACACAGATTAAATGGTGCCTAAGGTGTCCAAGTATCTACATCTTCCTGATACAAATTGACTTTCAAATATCTACAATGCCTGGGACCCTATGCAGAGGTACTCAAAATAACTAATGACTTAGTTTTAACCCTTCAAATTATACCAGGAAAAAGTTGGGAATGGAACAAGAAGAGGTGTCTGGCTCTCATAGATATAAAAAAGTTTTCAAGAGAATTTGCAGAAATAAACTTTGGAGGACATCAGATGGCCAACCCCATAAAACAGACATGAAACTGATAGGAATAATAAAACGTATACACCATCGTTGTGAATGTCAAGTCAAGACTAATGAGACTGACAGTGAGTGGTTTGAAGTAAAAACTGGAGTCATATTAGGAGGAGTGCTGTACCCACTTTTATATATCTTACATAGGGATAAAGGTCTAAGAGGAACAGCATGAGAGAGGAAAATATAGCTAACATTAGCATATGTTCATGATGTACCTATTATAACTTAAAATGAGGTAGACTTACACGATGCAATGAATAGGTGGTCACACTGAGAAGATATTGTATGAGTTTCGGTAAAAGTATAGAATTGATGAATATTAGTAGATTCGGAATCAAAGGAGCATGTGACATATTTATTGAAGATCATCAGCTACACTATGTGAGTAATTCTATACATAGTAAAACCTTTGTTATCCAAAATGCTTGGAGAACCAGCCATTTCAGATAAAATTTCCAGTTATTTCCAGTTATTCAAGTTTTTTCTTAAAGTATCAAATAATTCCGAAACTGCAATATTTTACCTAGTTGTATTTATTTTCCATAAAGATTTGACAATACTCCTGAAGTGCTGCTTTACTTCAGCCACGAAGTTAGGATGGAACTGTTGGTTAAAATTGTCCATGTCCATCTAAGTGATGTTCTGAACCTTATATATCACACCTCTAAGTGCCCTAGGATGCTGATACTTGCCGATAAGCAGACATTTGAGTTTGTGTGTATCACCAGCATTAGTGCAGACAAGGACCATGATATGATCTTTGTTCTGCTTAAAATGTAAAGCACAAACCTTGATGGATAAGACTAAGTGGAAGAATGTATGCATCGCCAGTACAGGTCTGTCTTGTCTGCATCATAAATCTGCTCAGCAATGAAGTAATGCTTGTTAACTAACCCTCAAAAATGGTACTGTACTCTCCAATACTGTTATTGTCTGCTGATCTATGCTCACTTAATATACTGAGTTTATGAATTCTGTGGCATTTCTCGAATGCAGTAAGCCAGCCACTAGAAAAAGAACACTTATCCTTGATCTTCATTTCATCATAGAGTTGCTTAGCTTTCTTGACGAGCAGATGGCCGGAGATGGGTGCTCTCTCAGAATGTTGCAAGGTAAACCACTTGTGAAGAATGGAGTCCAACTCACAGAGTTTAGAGAGATGGAAGGTTTTGCATGCCTTGATAGTCTTGAGCTAGGACTCACTACTAAATGCTTTGATCCTCCTCTGCTGCTTGGTGATGTCATAAATAGTTCTCAAGTTGATGCTGAAGTCCTATATAAGTGCTGCCTTGGGTTCACCCTTAGCAAGCCTCTTGCATAACTTTATCTTCTTTTTGAGGCCTTAAATGTTCCTCTTGTGCTTTGTTCAAGACATAGACAGTTTTGTGAGCTGTCAGGTAATTGCTGACAACACTTGAAAGGGGTTATTGTCCACAAAAGTAATCCCATGTGCACAAAATACAGAAGTGCGTAAGACCAGCACACAACACCATGCCAGAAAGCACATGGGAAATGTCAAACAATCACCAGTATCACAAAACACCGGGTGGTGAGTACACTAATTGCTGCAGCGCAGTATGTGTGCTATTTGAAATATTTCATACTTATTTATTTATTTCTTTATTTTTGGATAATCAAGGGCTGCCAACTAAGATTGAAAAACATACAATTTTTTGAAAATTTTTTTTCTTAAATTATGGGTAACAGAGGTTTTACTGTACTCATACTTAGCAGTAATATTTAATGATGAAAACCTACAGATGGAAATCAACAATGGAACTGTCAAATTCAGTGCTAACTTCAGCATGCTATGCCCACCTAAACTGAACAATAAAAATGCACCACTGAGATGCAGTTTTTTAAACATACTTGCCATTTCCCGAATTAGCAAGGTAGCGTCAATAACACATGACTATCCTTAGAGGGAAAATTCCTTACTTAGCCCCTTCTCTGATCCTTCTTTTGGAAAAGTAAAACAGGAGGCGAGGATTTCCAGCCCCCACTCCCACCCCTTTTAGGTGCCTTCTGTGACATGCAGGACTACGTGGGCAGTATTCTTTCTCCACTACACCATAATTCTAAGATCCAAGTCAATATTTGGATCAAAAACATCATGATCACTTACAACCAAAACAAATTCACAGATCCAGGCTACTGAAATGAGAGCAAGGAGACTAACCACAGATGGTACAAGAATGGAAAAGATGAGAAACACCAAGATGAGACAAGATTTAAATGTTACATCTGTACTAAGATACCTCAAAAGAACAAATTTACATGGTATGCCCATGGATAGAGAATGGAAGACATGAAGGATTCGAACTGGACCATAAAAGAAAGATTCCAGCTGGGCATCCTAGAATGAGGTGGATTAGGTGCATCAAGAGCTCATATGAATGAAGAGCAAAGACATAGGAGGAAAACTATAGAAAAAAAGAGAATTCAGGGATAGAAATGAGCGGAGAAATTTGACTGGAAGGCTAGCCATGACAGAAGTCCATAAGTCTACCTAGTGATGAGAGAGAGTGTGCTGAACTTGGCAACATTCCTCAACATTTGATTTCATAACACATGGTCATTTCACCCTCACAGTTATCTAACTACACACCCTGCTTGAGAAAAGATATATTCAAAATGTGGTTCATTTATGGGCCTCTTGATAGTCTGCTTCCTACTCTTGCTTGTATAAAGAAAGACCTGCAGAACGCTAGTCCCAGCAAATTTTGGTATATTGGATGGTGATCCTGGCATGGTTGAGAGACTATTACTGTTAAGTTGAAAAAGTTACCCCCTTAACTAAAAACATGTTTTACCTCCACCCATGGGTCCTGGTATTGGTGTCTGGCCATTCTTGAGACAGTTGTGGATATATGTAGCTTTCCACTTGGCATACTTTCTCTGAGCGGCCACTTCTTCTGTTATCTCACCAAAAACTTCACAAACATCAAATAAAAGACCAGCAGTATAGAAGACTTTGACAACATTCCTGTTAAGAATATGC
This sequence comes from Panulirus argus, assembly GCA_038088735.1. Lineage (NCBI taxonomy): Eukaryota > Metazoa > Arthropoda > Malacostraca > Decapoda > Palinuridae > Panulirus > Panulirus argus. Next base: position 6,828 of record JAYMFT010017707.1, read on the forward strand.
AACAATGTCATTAAGGTCTATCTGTATATATATATTGTCATTAGCTCCATTTTCAATTCCATAGTAATTACAGCCTCAGCTAATGTCTACACGAAATATGAACATGATACTGATGAAAGTGATTCTTACTTTTTCACAGAGCACATAAAGATGATCTGTCATACAAGAACATAGCCTTACTTTATACCATTTTCACGAACAATATGCTTCCACCGCATCCAACCTCAAATAATTTCTGTAGCATCTTTATATGAACTATTTATAGCCATAATCAATATACTTATTCTAATGCATTTTAAAAAATCATAAAACATTTCTTCTTTTATCATACTAATCCATCACTTCTGCATTAGCATGGTGGCACCAAGAACAGACAAAGAGAGGCCACACTCTCTCACATCCATTCTCTAGCTGTCATGTGCAATGCATCAAAACCACAGCCCCCTATTGACAACTAGTTCCAACAGACTTTGCATGGTTTCCCCCAGCTGCTTCACATGCTCTGGTTCAGTCCAATGACAGAACATTACCCCCTGTATACAACATTCTTCTTAACAATATCCTATACACACCTTTCACCCTCCTGCATGTCCAGCTCCCAATCAAAATCTTTTTCATCTTATCCTTCCATCTCCAATTTGGTCTCCTTCCTCTACTTGTTCCCTCCATATTTGTATAAATTTCTATAAATTGATAAATGACTTATTACTTATAAATCATGAGGATAATTATCAAAACCTTTAATATATAATTTGTTTTCCTTTGTAAATAAATTTACATTTTGCACAGAACCTAAAATAGTATATCTCGTATCAGCAATGAGCATTACTATCCAACTCTAAATCTCTGGCAATAACTACAGCCCTAAGTTGGTGATGTGAACAGTGATCCTACTATGTCATATGCCTGTACACTACTGTTATCTCTCTAAAATACCAGCACACTACTGTGATCTTTGCGATATGCCAGTAAAATACTGTGATCTGATATGCCAGTAAACTACTGACCTTTGTGACAAACCAGTACACTACTGTGATCTTTGTGATATGCCAATTCACAACTGTGATCTTTGTGATATGCCAGTACATTACTGTAAACTTTTGATATGCCAGTACACTTTTTATATCAATAAATATGTATAAAATTGCCTTGAGTGATGACAGTCTTTTCTTGCTTTTGAGAAGAAGCTCCTCCAGTAAAGCAAATTGAGCTCTAAGGAATGAAAAATGGTTTCTCTCAAGGGTGGTGAGTGTCCCAAGAGCTTTGAGAGAATCTCCAAGATCGATGGGGGTTAGAAAGTTCTGACCCTTTGCCTTTGGGAAGGAAAATGCCTTTCACGCCATGTCAACCACCTATTCAGTATAAGCAGCCTACCACTCAATCTGAGCACATCCTTCTGCCAATAAGTTACCAACACTCAGTGATGATGGCATTGTCCCACTAACTGTCACACTGGTCGTGCTGGGCACCTCACGGTCCTCAAAACACACAAATTATCCTGATGGAGCTCACTGTTGGTTAATAGGAAGTGTTTTGAAAGAGACAGCAACCTGGAAAACTGCAATTGGGACACCATTCTAGGGAGTAACAGTTTTATATTCTTCATAACTCACCTTTCTCTCCACAGATGGTTTGCACCACAGGCTTTAAGAACATACCTACATAAAGAAGGGTTCCAGAAAAACTTCCCAACCAAGCGGACTGTATGGCAAAAACATTAACCTTAACCCTTTCTGTGCCATGCTCCAAATCTCCTGCTCTGAGATTCACTCCCCTTGAGTGTGACTATGAAAAACTCTCTGCATTCCTTTAAAAATATCTACCCTCATCTCTCATGAACTACACTCAAGAGTGTGCTGCCATCTGGAGCTAGTGGTAAACAGAAACATGAATGCAGCATCAGTTAACCCCAAGCTATGCTCCTAAGAGACTACCTGAAGTTAACAATAATTCTTCTTTCTCTGCATTTTAACCATATATCATATTTTCTCTGCATTAATGTGTCAAAATTTTCTCTGCATTAATAAGTGTCAAATACAAATCCCATTCTTTATCTAAGTTTTTCTCACAAAATATTTTTCAAAGCACATACCTAGAGTTAAGATAAGGATATCATATCATCAGGATATGATCTGTTAATGTGCATTGCATGTGCTACTACTCTTTATATGAAAATATTCATATGATTCATTAGGTTTTGGCAAGAGTTAAAAAAAAAAACAGTATATCAAGTGGTGTCAGCTAATCTGGCAAATGTGTGCACATCCATCCCTTTAAACACTTGTTTCATCATTCTATTTTTTTTCATTTTTCCTCCATGCCATTATAACTATGAAGAAGATGATGATACTTGCTACACATGAAGAAATTCAAGATGAGGTGTGGGCTTCTCTTACTCTGACAGCAAGAAAATCCCTCATGTCTGTCTCAGAAAATGGTAACAAACACAATCCCAACAATCCAGTGCTGAGAGATAGCAATGCTTCCTCTTCCCCATCCCCTAACAGTGTTCATATAACTACTGTGACTTCATGGTCCAAAAAGAAGAATGTAAAATCAACTAACTCAAAACAAGTGCAAACAGATATGGATTTCAAAGGTCAACAAGCCATGCTAGGTTTGGAAAATCTTACACCATATGTTTTCAAAAAACAGTTAATAAGAGAAAAACAGACTCAGCAAGGCAATACCTTATTTCAATAATTTCATACTAATCAGTGAAAATCTGAAACTTCACATCCCATCTATATATCTTTTGCATTCCTTCAGTAGTATGCATCACATCAGCTGAGAAACAGTGCCTGATAGTAGACGCCACATAAAGTAGGGCCTCAATGTCTAGAATAAGATACCATTTAATGAAAAAGTTTGCAGGATATTCAAGATTTTTTCTTTTTTTGGTAACTCCTCCAAGGAAAGGTTCCTCAAAAAGGCCACCTGACATCATAGGCTCTAACATACAGGCCAGGTTAGGTCAACAAAATAGTTTTTTAATCAGAGATGAGATAGTCCTTACTAAGTGGGGTTTCAAGCTTCCTGGACCAAAAAAGAGTTCTTAATAATTTCTGGTGAACTCAATGAATTCTCCCTGATTATCTGTGCACAAAGCATAATGTTCTCCATGTCTTCCAAGAAACAAAGAAACTGGGATATTTCAAAACTTACATATTTCATTCTTTGCCTATAACCAAGGAAAATGAACAATCTTAACCTAAGGCATGTCATTTCTGAAAATGAAAAAGTTCTTATGTTAAGATGTTTTGCTTATCTCTTACTCTCCTTCCAGCACAAAGGCCATCAATAAGAATGTTACTTTTGAGTATATGCTCTGGTTGTAACAGTTGTAATGCTAAGCTTCAAGAAAACTGCTCTGGTTGTAACAGTTTCAACAAGTCCACAACTTGTTCAACTCCATCTTAGGATACAACAGGAAGGCAACAGATCTCCTCAAAAAGAACACCTGAGAGACATACCCCAGTAGTTCCATTTTGGTTTATCCTTAAACCAACAAACATAAATTCCTAAGGGGCATCTTTTATAGAAGGCAACAGTATTACTAGCCCTGTTTTATTATAAAAAAAGGCTAAAAAACAACTCTACACAGAGATCCTCTTAAACTTCATAATCTGAATCTACAAAAAAAAATCCAGATACATGGATACCTGTATTTGAGTAAGAATAGGAGCATTACCAAGAAATTAATTTCTTTCACAATCCTCTACTTCAGTGTGTAAAAGTATTTAATACCCTTAACATACCACTTAGCTATCCTTTCCAACCCTACAAATTTATGTTTTTTCATGTTGTATGAAAAAATAATTCAACCTTACATTCTCAAAGTTATTCACATAATAATAAAGAATAAACAAATTAAAATTATTTTCAATCCACTACTATTTCAGTACAGTGAACTGAAAAGTGCAAGAGTAAGGTCTGAGTGTCAAGTGAGTTGCCAATGTGCATGTTTTATCATTTATTTTACCTACACCGAAATTCTGACTACTTGGCACAGCCTTGAAACTGAGGCATGAAACTTCACAATCTGAAGTGCCAAGATAGTTTTAATAATCTGAAAAAGTTGGTAAAGTTGACCTAACAACTAGGTCATGTTGATCTGTGAAGTTGGTTAAGACAACATGACACTTACAGCATAAATATTCATCTACAGGCACTGTTCAGCTCACACATTATCCATCTGGGGGCATTAAGGGGTTAAGAGGATCCATACATTTAAGTTCCAATTCCCAGCACTCTTATGGGCTCTTGACCCTAGGTTGAGGGGGGGTCTAGGAAAACTTGAAATATCAGCCAAGGAGATCTACCAGGCAGACAAGTTCCTGGTATCAAAAATATCTCTTTTACTGGGGCTACAAGTGTAACTAAACCCTGAAAACTAATCAGCTTGGAAAAACTCGCCCCAGATATACTGGGAGTGGGGAAGAGGTAAATTTGGTTACAAAAGTTCCAATCTTAAATCAGTCTCCAATGCAAGCACCCCTTGTCAAACATTGGGGACACATAGAGAAATAATAGAGCATTTGTTTTGGTGGCAAAGAGATCTACATGAGGAGCTATCCCCAATGAATGGATCTAACTGAATGTATCTCTTCCTATGGAAATTTCTGAATAAAGGTAACTGACCTTAACAGGGCTTAGGTCCATCACAGCAAATTCATTAGCACAGGAAGTTTGGGGAAACAGACTTCTGCATTACCAGTTAATTTTCTTGTTAGTTCTAATAAGGGATAAGATCTACAGGAGTCTTGTTTATGAAGCTACCATGTTCTCCAAGAGAAAAAAAAAAATCCTGCACCCTAGATTTCAGATGTTCTAAGAAAAAACTACGGAACCAACAGTTCCTTTACATTAATTTAAGGGTTTTTTCCTATTCCTATAAACTTGCACTTGCAAGACCTGATAAATGGTAGCCCCACCCAACACTAAGCATCCAATGAAACCATCAAGGAAGTCGAAGAAACAATCTATGGTACAGACCTCTCAAGGATCCTCCTCATCTGTTCACCAGACTAAGTTGGAATGATCTTGGTGCAAAACATTCTGTAGATCCCTGTTAAATGATGGAAGGCTTACTTACCCAAAAGGTTAACTTTTGGCTTAAAACCATACCAAGTCTTGCAAAACTGAATTTTTTTTCCAACACATGCTCTAGTCAATGTTAGGGCACCACAGCCTAGGCCTATACTTCAGCAATAAACTGTATAGTTCAAGCCCACTTCTCAAAAAAGACATAAAGAACCCATGCAAGTGCACTGATTTACTCTGAGTCAAGTAAACTCTGATTAGGAATCAAGCAAGACTTTTTCTGGTTAAGGATAAAACCTGCTTCTTTTAGGATATTCTAGATTGTCTAGTTGAGGAAGTCAAGAACTCTAGCCTCTGAGGAAGAGTCCTGGAGTTAGAAATGGTATCAATCTTATAAAAACCTGAGGGGCTATTCATAAGCAAAAGGGCATCATTTGAACAGCCATGTTCAGTTTTCTACCTTAAAAGCCAAAAACTCTCTTATCCTTGATGAAGTGCAATGTGACAGCAATAATCCTTTAGATCCCAACTGACAGTCCAAATGCTTTGCTACAAGAAATGTTGTACTCTACTCTGTAAAGCAGGCATCCTTAATTTGTGCCATTTGATGCAGGTATGAAAAGAGCAGAAACAGAATAATTCTTTTCTCTTCAAGTCCTTTTATAGTCAGGGGATGCTGACCAAGCCATCATCTCCTTGGAGAGAAAAAATGTGTGTGGATGTGAAGAATGCTTGGGTATGATCCATGGTCCAAAACAGTGGCTTGGGACAGCTTGACAAAGATGCACTTCATGTGGGAGTTGGGAAACAGTGTCTCCTTTAGGACAGGTAGACCAGTGCTGGGCAAGCTCCCTTGGTGGTTGGAAAATGTCCACAAAGGCCGACTGCAGATCATCCTCGGTCCATCGCAGATGGGCAAACTAAATCAGTGACTCTTCACTCATAATGTCACCAGGCAGAGACAGTATACAGCTATGCATGCATACAGAATTTATATTATGTGTATATATTTCATATTTGTTTGCCATTTCCCACATTTGCTCACAACTGTTCTCTAGGTGTCATGTATAATGCATCTAGGTGTTGTGAATGATGCATTAAAACCAGAGCCCCATCAACAACCAAGCCCCAAGGACCTTTCCGTGGTTTCCCATGACCGCTTCATATTGCACCCTGTATATCATATCACACCAATTAACTCTATCCTATGCATGCTTCACACCCAACTGCATGTTCAGGCTCCAAACACATAGCTTCTTTTTGCTCCATCCTTCAAACTCCTCATTGGTTTCCCCACTTTCCTTCTTTCCTCCACTTCCTACATGTATTCCCTCTTAGCCACCCTCTCCATATGTCCAGACCATTTTATAACACTTTCCTCAGTTTTCTCATGCACAATATAGTAGTGTCAAGATATAGCACAGTTTGACATAATTTTGATATTGTGCAGGCGCCTACATTACTCGTAATATTTTATAATTATAATAAGAGCAGTCATGGTATAACATGAACCCAGCTTGCTGTGCATCACAAGTTACGATGCTACACATGCCACATAGCTCACCACACCAGTTCTCTGCTGGCATTTAAAAATTGAAGATGCATTATTTGCCACTTACATATTTCTACACTTTTGCCCACTTGAACAAGTTCCCACTATGCCTAGGTATCCAGCAAGTATTTCTACTATAAATGAGCCTGTTCCAGGTATTGAAGGAACTTGAGCATGGGTCTAGAACTTCCATAGTTGCCCAGTATTATGGCATTAATGAATGTAGCAACCATACCATAAAAAGGTAAAACAAATGCTCAGAAAAGCCTTTTCTAAACCTTTTCGAAGATGACTAATTATCTCTGAACACTATAATTTCTGAAGATGGATTATTTTCTTTCATTCAACCCTTTAACATCCCCCCCCCCAAAAAAAAAAGTTCTCTACCCCAAAAACTTAGGAATTTCATGATAGATTGAAAGTATTTTTCTTCTTAAAATATTGAAGATTATGTTAATAGAATGCACAAAACAACTACATGAGTAAGTCTGGCTCAAGCAAAAGTGTGTAATTACAAGGATAAGTATTATGTAATCATCCAACACATTCTACTACACAGCTACAATCGACATTGCCAGATACATAATTGCCATAGAGTAAGCATTACTGTTCAGTCATTTTATATGTATTGATGAAATGTGTTGCTCTTTTCACTTACATATTGCATTCTTGAGTTTTTTGTGTTATGATTCATACAGAGCCCCCTTGATCAGAAAATTAAATGCAATACTTTTGAGAAATATTCCTGGTGATGGAGGAGAAAGAATTTTGCCTAGGTATTCCCTGCATGTCTTAGAAGGTGACTAAAAGGGGAGGGAGTGGCGGGGGCTGAAAATCCTCCCCTACTGTATTCTACTTTTCCAAAAGAAGGAACTTAGAAGGGGGCCTCTAAGGCTCAATCATCTGTTTTTGACGCTACCTTACTAACATGGGAAATGGCAGAAAAAACTTTAGTGAAATATTACATGAAAGGTGGATGGCATCAACTGAGAAGGGTCATGAGAGGGTTGGTCTTACTTATTGTAGTTCCCAGTTTTACCACATATTTCATTTTGAAAGAAGAAGAAGAAATAAATATAATAACTGAATGATTTCTTTTTCATACATATTTGCAATTTCCTGCATTAGCAAGGTAGTGTCAAGAACAGAGGACTGAGCCTTAGAGGGAAAACCTTCACTTGGCCCCCTTTTCTGCTCCTTCTTTTGGAAAAGTAAAAACAGGAGGGGAGGATTTCCACCCCCCACCTGCTCCCACCACTTTTAGTCACCTTCTATAACACAAGGGAATACATGGGTAGTATTTTTTCTTCCCTATCCTCAGGGATAGAGGAGAAAGAATACTTCCCACATATTCACTGTGTGTCATGAAAGGCGACTAAAAGGGGAGGGAGAGGGGGTCTGGAAATCCTCCCCTCCTGTTTTTGCTTTTCCAAAAGAAGGAACTGAGAAGGGGGCCAAGTTAGGATTTTCCCTCTTAGGCTCAGTCCTCTGTTCTTAATGCTACCTCGCTAACACGGGATATAGCGAATATGTATGAAAAAATACTCCATGCTTATCTTCCTCCTTACATACTCCTTATCATCCAGGCTCTCCAACCACCTAATGAGGAGAAAATAAAATGCAACATCACCACTTTATACCAACGCAGATGCACAATATAATGCACAGACTGCAAATCACCACCCACCTCAGCTCCAAAATAAAAGTGCTGGTCTGATTCAAAAAAAAAAAAAAAAAAAATTAATATCATTTGGTAGGTTCTTGATTAATTCATACACTAAAAGTGAATTTTATACACTGCAATATCAGGAAAAATGCTGGAACAGATATACTGATAGTACAGCAGCGTACATTTCAGAATATTTGCAGTTCAGAGAGACAAGTCGTCAGTGGATCTACCACCAGGGTAGCGCTGTTAGCAAGTTAGCAGCGATAAGGCATCAAAATCTGTTTACACTGCAGCCAAGCTATTTAAGAGTCCGTTAATTTCTTATATTCAGGTGTAATTTAGCCCTTCAGGATGTCATCCAAGAGACCAAGAAGTGCAGAAGATGATGTTATTGCTGATAAGCATAAGCATAAATCATTACCAATACTTGAAAAGGTGGTGATACTGAGAAAATTAGATAAAGACTTTGTGTGAGTGCTATGAGATTGGATTGTCAACTTTTTTTTTTTTCTTTTTTTTTTTTTTTTTAAGGCTCCAGTCATGGACAAAAGTCCACATCTAGGCCGGGCCCTAATTGAAATATAGAGAGAATTGAGAAAGGGGGAAAAACAGACAGGGAAAGTTTTTACTAAGTTTTGAGAAAGTGAAAAACCTGTCTCTTGAAATGAGCCAGGTCACAGAAATTGGGAAAGACATGAGAAGGTAGAGAGTTTATAAGACATCACTTGTAAAGGTTATAAGTATACACCAAACGTCCGGGACTATATGATGTCTTGTCTGGTGCAAGGTCACGAAAGAATTGTGGGGATTTGACCTTGTAAGTTGGGTAGGCGAAGTCAAGTAGTAAAGGGTCATAACCAGTAGTAATTTGGTAGGGTTATTGTTGACAAGAACATGATACAGGTATCTTGATTTCTGTTGTAATAAAAAAAAATTCTAAAGTTGCTAATAAGTTATATCTATTTCGCTATCAATTAGCATTGTTGATTTAGGCATAACCTCGACCCCGGAACCCCACATCAACCTCACCCCCTGAACCCAAACGGCAAACGAGTTGGCGGGACAACGTCTGCCCGAAAAGCGGGTTAGCTTCTAGGTACGCTGTGGGGCATGAGAAGTCATGACAATAATGATTCGTTAGTCTTTGACATTAACTGACGAAATAAAGAAAAAAAAAAAAATTTAAGAAACAGCCTCGGACCTAGAAGGCCATACAAGGCAGCTCTTAATGATCCTATCCATCTTCATCTTTTAAATGTTCCATTTGATATATATTCAAATTGTATTTGCGCAAAAGATATTACGAGATCTGTTCGATTTCACTGACAACTCGTTTCCTAAACAAATGCCAACCTATCACCTTCCATGTTCAGATTTGTTTAGTATAAATTCATTGTCTTACACGCATTATCTTAGTACATTATTTAGTATATATATATATATATATATATATATATATATATATATATATATATATACACACACACCCCT
>JAYMFT010017718.1:0-16581 GCA_038088735.1 Panulirus argus
CGGTGACGACATCGTGTGTCGGGTCTTTACGTCATTCGCAACGAACCGTATAGCAAAATCGCTGTCATTTGTATCGTTACACTCAAGCCGTACAGTGGAGGGCCCTCCTAGCGAGCCAAACGTATGGACTGAGGACTAACTACCTGACGATGGCGTCCCAGCAGACTGCTGCTGTTGCCAGGTGCAGATTGTCCCTGCTGGTCACGACTCTGTCACTGTTTCTTGGTAGGCGGACGCGTCACCAGCTTGGCTCTGCCGTGTGGGCACTTGGCGTAACTTCTATGAACATGACTCGTGGATGAAAGTTATGACATGTGTTGAAGTGAGGACACAAAGTCACGTAGAAATGACACATATGTATGTGGAACAGAAGCAAGACAGTTTGTTCTCGAGGTCCGTACCGTGTGAGCGTTGCGTGGCATAGTGTTGACCGGGGTTCTGATCGTAGTATAGCGTTGACCGGGGCTCTGATCTAGTAACCAGTATTGGAGCAACTAGATGAGGGAGTTTAGCTAGGGCAGCTAGATAATTCATCACTATACTAGAAGATTACCCAACCACGGTGTTGTGTGGTAAGATCACAGCACTGATGGAGAGACCCCAACTCTTTTGTTGTGGGGAAACCTGACAACACAACACAACATGTAGATGACCGTCACTGTCATGTCTGGAGGCCCTGGGTCAGTGTCCTGTGACATGCCTGAGCTCCCTCCCCCCCCTTCCCCCGGCCGCATGCCATAGGTGTCATGTCAGGAGGGGTGCTGGATGACATGCCTGCACCCCCTCCCTGACCCTTAGCACTGGTGTCATGTCAAGAGTAGTGCCTGGTAGCATGCCTATAACCCCCCCACCCCCCTACTCCGCGTTTCCTGGTACTGGTGTCATGTCATGAGGCACTGCAGATGACCCGTGGCATGTCACGCATCCGCGATGACTTTGTACTCACTTCCTGTGACCTTATTGGATGGTCAACACAGACGGCACTGGTATCAGGAACGTACGCTCACTGCTGGTGTGTGTTTCTGTGTGTGTGTGTGTGTGTGTGTGTCTTATCTTCGGGCATCAGGAGAAATATCAGTCTTTTGTCCTTTTGTCTTTCTCTCTTCATGTCACCTTTCTTCCTTTCAGAGTCTGGTCTACAAACACTCGTGGAGCCCGAATCAATTTCACCTTTCTTTCTCTAACTCTCTTTTCTTTCATCCGAGATGGCCTTGATTGGAGCACGTTATTCAGTGCCCGTGCCATGCTGGTCACTATAACGAAAAAAACAAAAGCGACCTGCACTTTTTTACACTGTGTTACACCAACTCACTCGAGAAAGCCTAGTGCGACACGTAAAGAACTCAACCGTACACCAACGACCTCACAAAGCCACGGATCACTGGGTCCTAACGAGGCTGTTCTGTGTTATCTGGAATCTAGGTTGGTTAGACGGGGGTGTCTGGTCTCAAACCAGACGACCTCACGTGATACTAGAGGACCTGACCTTAAAAGAGAAGGCTTCGTCTCGGAACCTCATCACACACGCTGAGGGAACTCAACTTATCAGCAGGACAGTCACCTCTCACGCGAGAACTTTGGCAGACAAAGGGCACCTCATCTCTCACCGGGGGACTTGACCTTATCAGACCTTTATCTTACACTAGAGGACCCCATTTAACACCAGGGTACATTACCCTTCGCTACGGTACCTTAACTCACTCAACTACGTGAATTAACTGAACCAAACTTACCCTAGCTTTACAGATACTAAACTAACCTAAAATCCTGGTTATTTCTTTCCTTCTTGCCGGGTTCTGTCCTCCGTGAAACTGTCTCTTAAAGAGCTAAGCTCCCTGATGATTTGCGCCAAGAGATAGCGTCCTTACTCACTCACATCACTGGACTTGAAGATCACATGAGAATCCGAACACACCAATAACTGATGACCTCAGCTCGAACTAAGAGGTCTTGCTCGGCTCGAACTAAGAGATACTGCTCAGCTGGAACTACAAGGCATCGCTTTAGTCTCAGTCACCTTATCTAACAGTGATTGCATTCCCGCGGGACTACCACCCTTCACTCCCCACTGGCTTATCTTGGTGACTGAGGCTGTGATGCACCTCCCCTCACACAGTTAACGTCATGCATTTGCTGCATGTTCTACTTAATGTTATTTTCCTGGAAACTGGATCTTCAATCCTATCACACTACTAACCCATTGCATGACAGTGATCCCACAGTTTTTTAGGAGAAAAATCCAAAGAAAAGAAGTCGTTTCAAGCCTCTGTTCATCCGACACAGGTGGAGAGACAGAGAGAGAGAGAGACAATGGCAAAAAATACGATCCAGATTTCACTACATTCGTTCAACCCAGCAAATATATACCGAGGACCGACACAAGACTAACGTGTGTCAGGCAGCTAAGCTAAGCGGCTCGCCTTTGGCCCCCAGAGCAGACCCTGAGAACCTCTCAATCCTCACAAAGGGGTCAGCCGGGAGAGAACGAAAGAAGATAGAAATAATCTTCGAGCGGGATAATGCAGCGTTATTACATTATCGCTGAACCTCCTCCTCATCATCATCCTCCTCCTCCTCCTCTTATCAGCTAGGAATACTTGTCCCGAGACCATGGGGCTTCTCCCTAGTGTGTAGCGCAGGGTTGTGATAACTCCCCGATAACACGCCATGCGGGCTTTCCACCTTTTGTGGTATGATTTAACGCCGAGAGTTCCGCGCGACAACGGCCGATCCCGCCCGCCAGACAAGAGGACTTGGATAAGGAGAAAGGGGTTTAGTTCGTGGGGAGAGGAAGGTTGGAGGGAGAGAGAGAGAGAGAGAGAGAGAGAGAGAGAGAGGGAAGAAAAAAAAAACAGGTCGGTAGTAAAGGAGAACAAAGAAAAGGAGACGATGGTAAGTGACGTTAGAGTGAAAGGTGTTGAGGAGAGCAAGATAGGCAATAAAGGCAAGATATAGAGAGCGAACGTTGCTAAGGTGGTATGACCGATGCATGTCCTGTTTCTTCGACGGGACGTTTATACAATACAGCTCTCGTAAGAACTTCTTCACAGACAGACGGACAGACAGTACAGCCGGTGCTTATCGCCTCCTCCTTATTCCCTACCAGCAGGGTTTATAACCACATACAATCTTCCATGACACGAGCCAAAAATGGAGAGCGCTTACGTATGATGTGGTCGATACAATCACTCGTACGTATAAATAAAACTGTAGATAATGATGCAGAGTCGCAGACAAAGCTGGATAATCACAAGCCAAGGTCTCACTAAATAAGCGCCACCAGAAATAATAACAGTGCAATAAACTGCAAGCAATCTATTTTTCGTTCTATTTTCTTTTTTTTTTCCTAACCAACGAGAGAACAGTTCTATCGAACGGGCAAGAGAACATTATGATGACGATACGTCGTGATGTACACCAACGAGGGAACTGTTCTGCGCAAGTAATAGAACATTATTGTGAAGAATCGTGACGGACACCAAACTAGGGAACTGTTCTACTGAACAGGCAAGAGAACGCTATAACAGTATGTGATGCACACCATCTAGGGAACTGTTCAACTGAAACGCAAGGAGAACTGTTCTACTGAACAGGCAAGAGAACGCCACTACCATACCATGATGTACAACATCTAGAGAACTGTTCTGCTGAAACGCAAAGAGAACTTTTCTGCTGAACAGGCAAGAGAACACCATTCACCATCACCATACGTGATGTACAACATCTAGAGAACTGTTCTGCTGAAACGCAAGGAGAACTGTTCTTTTGAACAGGCAAATAGAACGCTATCACAAGAAGTGATATACACACCATCTAGAGAACTCTGTTCTCCTGAACAGCCAAACAGAACATTGTTAGAATGAGTCGCGATCAACACCTTGTCATAATGTGCCACAGTAGTAACTGTGTGAGGACACATACTCCTGTCATAGATCTTCCTCTCAACACCCACACCCACTCTCCACCTCCCACCGCAGCAGCCGAACCTATTGATCAATTCTGGCCTGAAGGGGGTTGGATGAAGAACAATGAAAAATCGTTACTAATTACGAGATTACACCGTGCATCCTATTATGCCTGTAGGTAAATGTATTCATAATCTCGAGAGAGAGAGAGAGAGAGAGAGAAAAAAAAATAATACAAGGAAAATAATACACGAGGAATCTAATCCGAGACAGAGGCGCATCTGAGGTGGCATTACACGTTCTTTGGAGCCGTAAAGAAAAATCTGAAAATGCGTGGATAATCTTAAAAAAAGTTTCAAATTAAGGCTATTATCCATTACATTTTTAATATCATACTGCAAAGAGTATGTAACAAGATTGGTGGTGTACTAAAGAGGTAATTAGGTACCTTCCGCGGGCGTTCGTTCCTAGTCAGCGAAGGGGACTGGGACGGCATTGTTAAAGCCCTAGCCTTTGACGTATCCCATTACCAGATGTTAATATGCTTACAATTTTTCTAAGTTGCTGGCCACAGGAGCACAGAATTTTTTTTTTTTTTTCTTACCAAAGGCAGGCAAAGTATCCTATACGATAAAGGCGCGCACACACATACTCACACACACACACACACTAAAGGGGAGACTCCTTTTATGGATAGATGATTATCTTATTAGAAAGAAAAAGAACATATGTTAGAAGATGGGTTGAGGTCATCAGCGGCGTGCCGCAGGGTGCTGTTCTGGGGCCACCGCTCTTCAAGATCTATGTGAAGGACTTGCAAGAAGGGTTGGTCATAAACTTGAACGTGTTTACGGGCGGTGCTAAGATCATGTGGGAAGCTGAAAGTAAGAAGGGCTGCATCAACCTGCAAAGGGACCTCGAGAGAAGGAGCCAAGCAAGAAGTGCTCATCCTCCTCAAAAGCTCGGGCTGGGGTGTCTGGGTGTGTGTGCGTGTGTGTGTGTGGATGCAACCATGATATGCCGAGGGACGATTACTTGCATGAGGGATCATTGAGGGTTGTAGGTCGGTCTTCTTCGTCAAGTCTGTGTGCTGTGACCCAATACGGATGAAGCTTTTCTCTCCATGATGGATTGGTCTCTGCTCTTTTGTCTGTTGGGTCATCAGACGGTTGAGTCTGAGTGAGGTACCTGCACCTTCGTCGTCCCAGGTACTTGTTCCAGGGATGGAATTAAGATGCTGCTCGTCTCCGGAGCTGTGAAGGGCTTCTGGCAGCACTGCAGACACCAGTTCGGTGGCGGCTGCAGTTCCTGACAAACTGTCTTGAAACAGCGACCTGAAGAGCGCTGCGGCTTCCCTCTAGTCTGAAGGAGAGTGTCTTTCCTTGTTTCTGCCAAGGGTATTCTTTTGTATATCACTAAAGAAAGGAGAGAGGAAAAGGGCATTCTGAGGGTTTATGTCCGATTCTGTATTCCATCTTTATAAGACCTCCTTTTTTTTCTTAATATATTGATTTTTCTGACACCTAAGGGTTATTGCCTTGGACTTCTGGCAAGATTACGTGCAAATTATCTGGAGTTTCAATAGCGGAGGTGATGCTTTCTCAGTTCAAAGGGTTAAAAGAAAGGCCCATTATTCCCCTAACCTTCTCAAGACCGAACTTAGTCGAAAAACTACAGCGGAACCTGTAAACGTACTATCATACTAAATATACATTCATCTCACAAGAAATCTTCTTTATGATTGCCCTGGAGACTAGGTAAAAGAAGAGAGGGTCAAATTGCTCACCTTGCTGCATACCTCCAAATGAACCGATCTCACGCACACTTGAAAGTTGTTTCGAGGATGTGCCGTGGCGTAGGACAAACGGGAGGAAGAAGGAAAGATAGTAAGGGTCTATCAACAGTAGCCGTTATCACAACAATGGAAACATTCGTGAAGTGCAGTTGAGCACGTCGCTATCGTGGGTGAGATCACATACATAGGTCTGTGGGGCTTAAACTGCAGCTTCGCAATCCAATGGGATGTTGGTAGTTAAAGTGCTAACGTATAAAAGGAAAGTGGCTACTGACAATAGCTTTAGTTACCAAACGACAATGGTAGTTTTCTAACAAATGGATCTGATGCGAAAATCCCTCTTTTCCTAATACTCAGACGGTGGAAAAGATCGAAGACAGGAACCTGATGGAAGGTGGCAACTTATCACCATGGATAGATATTGATAAATTTGGTATTTTCTTTTTTGTAAACGGACTGAGAGCGGAGACAAAAAAGGAGAAAGGTCTTTGATATGTTGGGGACCTTTCATCTGTGAATCCTCCTGTGTACCTGGAGGTAAAAGACCAGACTACAACCTACATCTTCTGCCCTCTGAGGACTGAAGGTTGATGGGCAGAGGTGTCTGTAGGGGTAGAGGCGTCTGTAGGGGTAGAGGCGTCTGTAGGGGTAGAGGCGTCTGTAGGGGTAGAGGCGTCTGTTGGGGTAGAGGCGTCTGTAGGGGTAGAGGCGTCTGTAGGAAAGCCATTACCGTCGCTGAGAAGAGCTCGCGGTAGATGCTTCTCTCTTTGGAAACTTGAATCGAGGTGTCATCTTTAGGCCCAAGTTAATATTTACCTGACGTCTGTGCGACAAGTGTTCTACCACACTGCTGACTAAAGCCCTGATATCAAGGGAGTCTTGAGGGCACTGGTCCTGTAAAACCTCCTTTTGGCAGAAATTCTTCCAGCGATACGGGATGGAGATTAGGTCGTCAGCCCTCGGGTTGTTCATCGAATGCCTTGATGATGGAAAAAATTAAAGGGCATGCAACTTCCACCCGGCACGGCAAGTCATGGAACCCTAAATGTGTACGTTTGTGTGTCAGCGTGATTTCCAAACGTCATTACTAAGTCCTGTAATATATATTTCTATAGAATTAAGATACGGTTAGTGTAAGCTACGCCATCGTCATCAAAATATAGTCTCGATTAAGAATTCCGTTTCCATAATGACGCAGAGACTAGATAATTGATCCTTACGCTAGTTCATACCACTGTGGTCGTCGCATTTGCAACCATATCTCACACACCTCATACATATACATGAAAAATTCAGAATCGTATACAAGACAAAGTCTCGATGTATATATAATGTTTATGCTAAAAAAAGTTCGATATACAAATCATTATCATCATTATTATTATCATTATCCTTATCTATATCATTATTATTATCATTATCCTTATCTATATCATTATCATTACTATTATTAATATCACTAATATTATTGTTATTAATATTATTCTTTCTCTGATATATATTCAACATCAGGTGCGTGCCGCCCTGTTTCACCTCCCCAAAATTTCTCGACTGAAATATGGCCCGGAGGCGGGGCTTCGGATGTGACGCGCCTCGGGGTTTGTTTACATTTTGAAAGAAAGACATTTGCATGTAAAGTCGAGGCAGGATATTTTTCCTTCCCTTTGTTTCACTCAAGAAACATATAATATATATATATATATATATATATATATATATATATATATATATCAGTTTCCCTTCTGAAACTAGTTTCTTCTATTCTCCTACCGAGCCCATTATTTTATTCCAATGTTATGCCCAACCTTTGCGTTACAGACATTCCTTGCGCGCCATGAAATGAATTTCATGCCTGGGTTCTGTCAGCGTTATCATCTGAACTATGGCTTCGTTTCTTTCCGAAAGGATATCGTCCTTAAAGCAAAGTTGGGCAGACGACATTTATCCCATCGTCTAAGAGTCAGTCTCTCAAGTGATTACACCGAGTTGGAGCACTGATTATGAGTGATTACTCAAAGTTATCTGCCGCGTCAGCAGCATAAGGTTATTAGTGGCAGTTAACTCGGATACCTCACTGGAAGTCCATATGCATTACTTACAGCTTGCCTTAGCACACACATACCGCTGCCTCCACAATTTTTTTTCACTTCACGGCACATTTTCGAGCTTGCTTGATGCTTCCGGTACGCAGGATCAAATTTTGCCACTACATTACTGTCATAACCAATCATCATCCATAAAGGAAGGGGAACGAAAATCTTTCTATATACACACACACACACACACACACACACGCACACACACAAAAGCAGAAGTACAAAATGTAATGTCTTTCTAAGCACATATGTATTCGAGTGATTTACAGAATTTGTTTTTTTAAAGGAGGATATTACACTTGTTTGTTTAGGCAATGAGACACCCGTTTCATTTTTTTACCATCTGCAATGTACTACGGCAAACTAGGGACATTCTCGCGGCACAACGGGATGCAGCGAGGGTGCTGCATATCGACGACTGGTACCAGAAGTCGTACTGGCGGACGGAGGCAAGTAAAGCAAGACCACTTCTTCTGCCCTTGGTTCTGGGAATACAAGATGTCTGGTGGCGATCGATGGAAGAACATTCTAAGGAGACACCGTTCTTCACTCTCGATTAACGTTGATGTATGAGTTATTTTCTATACCTCAAAAATGTATCTGTCGCTCCACAAAGTGATGCCTTACTGAAGAATCCTTGACTTAGTGGTGGCAGGTCACAGTGAGGTGACCTCATCTGACCTAATAATCCCCAGATCAACAAGTTTGATGGCCCAAACTACGGCCGCGCCTGTCAAATTACTCCGTGACACCTACACTCGATGTTCAGCAGTGGCAGATCATAAGAGGCCGCTGTAATTAATTCCATTACACAGATGACCAGACCCTTCCCATATGAAGGGCCGATCTCAGCCAAACAGGACGGAGAGAGGTCACAGCCTGCGACATTCGACTCGTGGCGACCCGATCTCCCTGCCACTCCAGCGCCTGAGGTCTTGGCCGTGCGACACCAGAATCAAGGCCGCCCTTTGGGCGCCTCCAAACATCAGCAGAAGTCCCAGAGTGACTCCTGACGTTTCATGACAGGCTTCACTGCCGTGCATCATCTCCAACGCCCACAATCTCTAGCATGGGTGCTCCAGCGCCAACAGCATCTCTTGCTCCTCGACCCGCCATAACTGACCTCTCCTCTCCCACCGTAATCCTGCACCTCTAGTAGCTCACTGCCCCCCGAGGGCTACTTCACCTTGTGTACACAAATCAATAAAGCACTGCTGTTGTACTTGCTTAGAGAGTGTTTTTCCGTGTCCTTCATCTCGGGTTATACCACTCCAACTACCCATCGAGAAGACCCACTAAAGAATCTAAAAAGCCCTGAAGTTCGATTTCAAACGCTGGGGTTCAAGTATCGGGACTCCAGATGGCAGGGTTGAACCCAGAGATTGCTCTGATCCACTCCTCTGAAAATCCCAGAGCCTCGACAAAAGTGAAGTGTTGAACCCTAAACTTAAATTGCGAGACACAAAAGTCAGGCTATCAAGTCTCTGCTTAAAACACACCCGAGAATATTTAATGTCCCTCTCGAAGGGGGAGCCAGAAGTGTGTGTGTGGGGGGGGGGCGCTCCCGAGCTGTCAAAGGTTAATGTAATCTTTTGCACCCTCCTTACTCCTCCCACCAGCTAGACATTTGGATTACGCTCGATTATACCTCCGTCTTCACACGATATCGTCGAATTACAGCGGATATCATGGTGAGAAATATAGATAACTTCACAGTGAACAGCGAATTGTGACTCTTGTAATGTTTTCCCACGCCGCCAGAGCTGCGGTCGGGTAACGTAAATACCACCGCTTCACGACCAAACACCAGCACACAGCACTGCCGTCTGAAAACGGGTAACGGTTATCCCGACACCAAAGTTTGTCTGAAGTTAGAATCGCTAAATATGTCTCATGTCGGAGGTAAGCGCAGGAACTATTATGGGGAAAGCAATTGAAACATTTATTATCAAGAGAAGGCGACGCAAACCAACTGAAATTAAACCATTAAAATATTTTGAAGTTCCAAGGATGTCGCACAACCTGCCGACCTCTTTTGCTATCGAATGTCACTTGCCTGCCCCAACAGAATGGAGGAGCTAGCTATCACCAACTGGTTAGTTCACAGCCAGGTCATTGCCAAAACAGAGGCCTGGCAGATTACTCCCGAAATTTGCACCTTGAATGACTTACATTTTCGTGTACCCACCTTCGTACATCAAAGTGCTGGGAAGTGTGACACTTTTGCCACAAAGACTTAAGCCCAGCCCAGGTGACAGTTACCGTGCCTGAGGGTCTGAAGGCGTTATGGGTTAAGGTTTTGCCCACATTGTGCCTATACCAGACCGGCACCATCATTTACTGCG
The DNA here is from genome assembly GCA_038088735.1 of Panulirus argus. Classification (NCBI taxonomy): domain Eukaryota; kingdom Metazoa; phylum Arthropoda; class Malacostraca; order Decapoda; family Palinuridae; genus Panulirus; species Panulirus argus. The sequence continues at coordinate 10,142 of JAYMFT010017718.1, forward strand.
TGGTTTACCACCCGCCGCGCTCCACGACTAGGGAAGCACTTATAGAACGCCTTACCTACACCTCTGACACGCTCAGGACGAGGTGTCCTTGTTCCAGGCTTGTGATATGTGGATATTTTAATGAGGTAGACATCACCATCCTCCAAGAACAACTACATCTTTCTCAGATTGTTCACTTTCTCATGGTAAAAAACACTATTGACCTGATTTTTACTGAATTGGTCCACCACTGCCTACCACCCAAGCCTCTCCCCCCCTCTTAGAGTACTCATTTATCAGAGTTGTGGTTTCCCACCCACATCATCTCCCAGCTCAAGCGGGCAGACACCCAAACTTATAGGCCACTTACTGACTCAGCAAAGCAAAATTTCGGTTGGTGGATAACAACTCATCGCTGGACTGAGGTTACCAGCGAAGATGATGTTCAAATCATGTGGGAGAAGTATGACGAGACCGGCAGTCCGGCCTACCAACACTTCTTTCCCAAGGAGACGGTAACATTACACCCGGCCGACGCTTCCTGGATCACCCACCGCATTCAGCGGCTCAAGCAACAGCGAAATCGAGCGTTCGAGTGGTAAGTGGTCGGAAGAACGACCTCTACAAGCAGCATCGCAACAAACTGCAACGCGAAGTACGATTTGCGAAAAAAGGCCTATTACCCAAACAAGGTGCAGCATTTAAAACAAGGCATCAACGGTCAGTGGTATGGTAGACTACAAGAAGCAACTGGCTGTGACAAGCGAAGGCTCTACCCTTTTTCCCCATGTGTAGACCAACTTAACAACGAAGCGGCCGCACACCAAAATAAAAACAACCACTTTTTCAATATTTGCCACCGATTACACAACTCGACATCAGCTCCCTCCCAGCATACCGACCAAACCCCATCTCCAACGAACACACAAGAAGAATATAAAGTAGCTAAGCCCTTCAGCTCCTTAAAACCAGACGCTCAAACCACGCCCATAAATCTTCCAGTGAAACTATACAAAGGAATTCTCCCATGAAGTAGCTACACCGCTAACCGCTATAATTAAAGCTTCTATCAAACACTCTAAATGCCCCACAGCTTGGAAGACAGCTTATGTCACTCCACTACCCAGATCCACCGACCCGGAGTCTCTTAATAGCTTACGACCTGTTGCAGTCACTCTAATCTTCAGTCTAATTTGTGAAAGTTTTGCGTTGGACTGGGCCTATGCTGACACTGATGATTCAGCAGTTTGGAAACGAAGTCCTCCTTCACCACTCGCAGCTTTGTCAGCCACCTAGACTTCGTTTTCTGCAACTTGAAGAAGCACAAGACCTAGGTCGCACTCTCCTTCGTAGACTTCACAAAGACTTTCGACTAGGGGAAACCAGAACATCATAAAGAAAGCCATCGACCTGGGACTATACGAGTGTTTAGTCTCGTGGCTGACGGAATTCATGACCGGGAGACACCAAACCGTCCACTTTAGGGAAGACACATCGGCATCACTACCCCCAACACGCGGTGTACCGCAGGGCACAAAGGTGGGGCCGCTCTGCTTCCTCGTTCTTATCAGTGACACCCTGAAGGGCATAAACCACCGCTGGAAGCACGTACACGACTCCACCTTTGGCAACACTAATAACAACAACTCTCCCGACTTTAGTACTAAGTCCGTCAGCACAACAACAACCTTCATGAGTGGACTTCGGCCAACGACGTCAGTACCAGCCACACCAAGACTGCGATGCACACCAACCCAGACCCAGAGAACACCCTTTCCCCTTGCATCACACCGGGGCCCCTGACACCCTACTTGTAGTCAGAGGCTTCAAACTTCTTGGTGTCAAAAAAAACAATGGTTTAAACTGGAGGAGTCGTGTCATGACTACCATCAAATCTACCTCATACCGTCTGTAACTTATCCGCTGACTGAAATCACTAAGCATTGTACCAATGAACCTAAAGAACGTCTATCCCATCTTCACCGTACCTAAGCTCACCTGCGCCTCCCCAGCCTGGTCCACCTCGCCAACAGCCACACAGAGGGACCAGCCAGGAAGAGTACGGTAAAGGGCTTGCAGAATCACCCTTGGGCCCTTCTTGCACCACCTACCAAGAGGCCCTCATCTCCCATAGGGGTTGTGAAGGTTCATGAATGAACCGTGAAGGTATTATATGCAGTTAATGAATCCCAGTCTGCTTGAGAACGATCTCAGCGATACAACATAGGTGTAGAAAGACGGGAGATACACAAGAGGCAATGAAAACACTATCATATACACCTGCAGACCTAACCAGATCGGATGAGAGAGGTGGCAAAGTGTGGCTGCTGGCTTATAACATATGTGGAGTACTATAAAACATGTGCCTAGAAACATATAGTGTCCGGTGGCGCACGTGTGGAGTACAGGGACAGGCGAGGTAAAAATATGTTGACGCGACAACACTCCGTCCCTCCACATCCTTCAAGTCTGCCCCTTCTCTCACTCGATCTGGATCCCGTCGCGACACGACTTCCTCAATAAACTCGGACAAGATATCTCGGTAAACGAAATATATGGTTGAGTCTAGCGCTTCTAAGACCAAGACTTTACCCATCTCTCCCTCGAATATTTCTCAACTTCCTTCACTCCTTTGACTAAATGAACGTACTTGGTATTACAGAAAAATCCACTTTATATCTTGGATACCCCACATCACGAAAATAGCTAAGTCTGCTTTTAAGAAACTGTTTGGGTGTTGAAGATGCCAAAATTTTTTTTTCCTTCCAAACGTTCCTCCACTTATGAAAAGGACTGATCCCGTCCTTGTATGGAGTACTGCTCTCACATCTAGGATGGTTCTAGATTTGCATCCTTACTTGACAGAGTTGGGCCGAAAGCAGTCCGACTTATAAAATACCCCCGGACTAACTTCAAAACCTGATCCCCTTGCCCTACGCCGCAATGTTGGTTCACTCTTCCTCTTCCATACGTATTATTTAGGTTTTTGCTCCCGAGTGCTGGCTGCTTGTGTACCCCCTCCTCTAACTACATCACGCAATAATCGGCAAGCTGCTGCGTCACATGATTACTGTGTGGCCATTGGGAACTCGGAGGCAGGCCTCTTTGATAACTGTTTATTCCCCTACACGTCGAAGCTTTGGAACTCTCTACCTTCTCGTGTCTTTCCCAATATACTATGACCTGCACTATCTAAAGGACAAGTTTTTCACTTCCCCAAAAAAATCCATGAATATTTTTTCTCCCTTTTTTCCCCCTTATATTAACCTCTCTACATTTCAATTAAGGCCCGGCCTTGATGTGGACTTTTGTCCGTGACTGGAGCCTCCAACATAAAAAAGAAAATAAAAGAAATGTGGCGGTGGCGGTAGGTGTGGAGATTAAAGGAACAGACGGTTGTCTGGTGGCGTAGATGTGCGGTACAATGAAGCGTACGATATCTGGTGTTCCAACGCGCGCGTGTGGTTAGCACATCTGCGGCAAATGCCCCGGGAAAGCCATAGTGCTGGGGATGGTGATGAATGAATTACCCATTGATCATCCATCAAAACATTAGACGTTTAACAATCGAACTAAACATGTACAGGTGTCTGTAATCTGGTGTGACGAATACCTGAAAAAGACCCAAGAAACTGACAAAACATCTATTATATAAACATGTCTTTTGGCTTACCTAGTAATGCCGAGAGGAGCAGGAGCGCTGGGACGGCCTGGGGAGAGGCAAGGGAAGCGAAGAGTCGCATGGTGGTAGCGATGGCGGTGGTGGCTGTGGTGGTGGCGGTGGTAGTGGTGGTGATGGTGGTGGTGGTGGCGGCGGCTTTGATCATCTAGGGAGAGGCTGGAGCATAGCTCGTATGCGACGCTCGAGGTACAGACCTGAGCCGTCCTTGGCCAAGGTAGCAAATGCTTCAGTCAACCACCACCAGCCTCACTGCGACCCTCGGGCCAGAGGACAAGACCCCCAAAGTCCTTCAGTCGTGTCGCTTTTGGTAGAGTCTCAAAGGGGAGGAAAAAAAAAGTTTTTTCTTAGTTCTCTACTCTCACACTTATAACATCTTTGTTTTATGTTTTAAATAAAGCACTTAAAAAATTGGTTTACTTAATTTTCTTCCCCTTTTTAACCGTCCGTTCGCCTTTTTTTCTTTTCAAAGTCTAGCATTCATTCGCTCGACTGTCGTCTGCGTAGTTTTTATAACATTAGGTACACAAGAAATGCAAGAAAAATTTAGAAATCAACAAGAAAAACAAAACAACTTAAAACCGCCAATTCAACATCACCGAGTGATTTCCTTGGCCAAAGCCACTGCACTGACAAATTAGCGTTCCGACCACCGGCGGGAACAGATCTTTGCACCAGGGTTAATCCGCGACAATAAAGCCAATTTGAAACCAATTAAAACCCAGCGAGATCCTTCACAATGGCGTCCAGATCGATGGATAAATCATCAAAGACTTTTTCTGAATTCTCTTTTTTTCTCAGTCTATCTCAAGGCGCTTTTGTTTACCCTCCACAACACCACAGGGCCAGCTGGACGTTTTGGGGGCCCACGGTTAGAGACGGACCTTCCTCAGTTTCCAAAGTCCCCACATTTTCTCGGGAGATCCATAACCTGAAAAGAGAGAGAGAGAGAAGAAGCAAAAATATTAATCAATCTTCTCGGCACATGACTAATAAAACAATATTAAAAGCACACACACAAAAAGAATATCTTATGCCATCTTTTTCTTTACAACAAAAGAAGAGATCGACAGATCTTAATTGTGTCGCTCTGTGCGCGTGGGAGTTTCAGAAGGTTAGTGATTTAAGATTATGCGTTATGTGATTACGCACACGGATGACTGTGCCTGTGCATTACGACAGACGAACTGTTATTGAGGGTGAAGGTTGTTTGTAAATGATACTGTGGTGGGGGGGGGGGGGGATAATGATATAATTTATGAATGGGAGAGGATGAGGGAATCTGAATGCGGAAGGCAGCACAATGAAGAGAAAATCTATGACGGGGGGGGCGGGGGGGGGATGGACTGGGATCTATAACCCGATAATTGGAGTGAATAAATGAGTAGGGTTATGGGGTGATGGGGGGTGAGAAGGGGTGAGGGGATGGGGAGGGAGAGGGGGGTTGTGGTGGTGGTGGTTGTTGTGGGTTGGGAAATAACGACCCTTGCGTCTCAACCCCCCGTCAAGGAGAGAAAAGGCAGAAGGGGAGAATGGGCCTTAGAAAGTAAACATGATGGAGTCAATTGACGTGGGAGACCATAGAAAACGAGAGTCAGAAAGGGAGACAGCAGAAAATGAGGCGTAAATGAGTGGTTATGAATTAGTACCTGATGGAGAGAGGCTAGTGGTGTTATACTGCACGAGGTGAATTGGAAATCGAAGGGCCAGTCGCAAGACTTAAACACTGATATTACTTCAGAACGTAACAAGATAACCGCAAACAGGAAAGCTGTCTGTATCCTTCCTTTGTGTAAGAGAATACACACGCAAGTGAATTGTAGAATACGTCAAGAAAACGAGAAGGATTGAGAACATCTATCTATATCTATCTACCGTAATTTTCGTAGCTCCTCAGTAAGAACAAGCTGTAAAAAAAAAAAAAAGTTAAACGTACGGTAAAGAAACTATTTTACCAGCCACTAGTAAGTAAATAGGTAGAGAAGGTAATAAATCTGTAACTTTTAAAAAGGAAATATGTATATATACAATGAGCTTTAAGAAAAGGTCATTCGTTCCATATTACTGGGGTAAAATTAAAAAAAGAAGAAACAGTGATTGGGTATTATAAGGTCCAAAATTATGTACAAGTTTGACTGATTATATGACTTGTCAAATATAAAAGATTTGGTATAGCTGATGAGAGAGAGAGAGAGAGAGAGAGAGATTGCTTTCGAGTACATACGAAGATATTTTGCCAAAAACGCAGGACTAGAGCGTAGCATCCATAGCAGGAAAATATAGGTAGGGTTACGAAGAGCGAATCGTCTGAGTTGTGTGTTGTCAAAAGAAAAAAAAAAATAAGTGTCATGTATGATATAGTGATATTTTTGTATTTCTTTGTGAATTGCAAGGATTCAGCCCACGTATGAGTGAGGCATAAAGATAAGACAAAGATAAGACAGCTACTTGGGCCAAAGGAGTGACAACTGACAACCACTAAAGCGCTGGCTCGCTGGGCTGCCGTCCCTCACACACACACACACACACACACACACACACACACAGACACACACACACACACACATACACACACACCGGGGGCTTGCGTGGATAGAGCTGGAAATGTAATACCTTCCTGCTGGTCGGTGACTGTCTACCGCCTACCATGAGACAGAGATAGAGTGAGAACGAGATTTTTGTCATGGGGTAAGGGTTAGAGAGTAGCGCTTGCACAGAGAGAGAGAGAGAGAGAGAGAGAGAGAGAGAGAGAGAGAGAGAGAGAGAGAGAGAGAGAGAGAGA
>JAYMFT010017729.1:0-16581 GCA_038088735.1 Panulirus argus
TCTCTCTCTCTCTCTCTCTCTCTCTCTCTCTCTCTCTCTCTCTCTCTCTCTCTCTCTCTCTCCCTCTCTCCCTCCCCCACCCCATGCAAGCGCTTGGGGAAGGACAGTACAGCCACGCGACAAACCAGCAGTGTTTAAAGTCTTGGGAGTGCAGCAGAGCTGCACTCCCAAGCTGGAGAGGTGGTCTGCATGGCGCACGGGAATTCAGGACACAAATACACATCTATGTGTGGGTCGCGCACGCGTTTGTGTAGGCGGGAGAGCGGTAGTTAAGACAGATCACAGTGGGGGTTTACGTCGGCAAACGCTTACGTGGACAGTAGAGTGGTACATAAGATAAGATTGGCATGACATTGTAGGTAAAGTGGGTTACATTTGGTGAGGTTTTCATAGTGTTACAGAAAAGCCTCCAGAGCAGAACGTCCTTCAGTACGTCGCCGTTTCATGAAGTGTCTACGTACTTCGCTAAACCTGAGACCCGTACAAGTGAAGTTGATTCATGAAGGTATGAAATGAAATACTGTCGTACAGTGAGAGAGAGAGAGAGAGAGAGAGAGAGAGGGAGAGAGATTGCATAACCTCTGCAGAGCTATGTCCACTGTGGGATCGAATTCTGCTCGCCAGATATATAAGTCCCTCCCATTTTTAATCCTGGCTCTTGCCATGCATGGATGTCAAAGACCTCCCAGACTTACCGCAAAGACCTGTCAGGGATGACGGAAGGTTTGCTAAAGGATAGACCACCCCCTCAACCTTCGTGGAGAACCCCAGAGGATAGCAAAGACCTCCTGAGGTTTGCAAAGACCCCCTCCCACTCTTATCACACGGACCTGTTAAGGGCAGGGAAGTCAACCCCTCGAATGTTAACAAACACCACGTTGGAGATTATCAAAGAGACCTTTCGGAGGGTAGGACAGACGTGCTGAGGTTTGCGAGGGGAGGCCTACCCCCTGGACGGTAGTGAGGGAAGACCTGCTGAAGGGTATCAAAGACCCCCACTCCACCCCACCACCTCGAAGGTAAGCCAAGACCCTGTTGAAAGGTTTGCGGGGAGGGGAGAGACGAGCTGAGGTCGGCTAGAGTGGCGCAAACCCCTCCCCCTCCCTCTCTCTCTCTCTCTCTCTCTCTCTCTCTCTCTCTCTCTCCCCGGCAACAAGCCGGAATGGAAAGAGTTGGGGAAAAAAATACCTTGCAGGATGATTAATATGCCCGAAGGACATTTTCATAAGTAAGTCAGAAGTTTGAATGAACGTGAATATGTCGTGTGCATCCCATCGCCAGAGAGATGCAGCCCTTAACTTTCTCCTTATAAAGACGTCAGTAAAGATAAACTTGAAATTCCAGCCTCTCGACTTACCATGTCTAAGTTACTCCTGATCTGGGAGGATGATGCAGTCATTCCTTCTTGTTCCCTTAGAGCAGGCGAACACTGATTAATGATGTTACTTAACGGAGCGTGGCCAGGGCCAGATCACTGGTTGAGAAGGTAGCACAATATACCACTACGTTATGTCGATTGGTTAAAAGATTTATTCAGTACCGGAGGCCGACAGGTGATGATCAAGGCTGGTTTTGAAGAATGGCTGCAGACCAGTAGCGCCGACTTCGCGTAGCGTTAGGAATTTTCGAGTGCCCTTGGGAGTGAGCCGAGTGATTACTTGGAATCAGATGATCTCCATAACCCAGGAGGCAACGTGGTTGGAAAACAGGAAGGTCTTGCCTCTCTCAGTTGCGTGATCACTACGATAGATAGAGGAACTGCAGAGGAAAGCTAAATTCTAAAAGCCTTTGGTGAATGTAACTACGGTGTCATAGTACACACACAATGCCTAAGATGGGAATAACTAGCGAAATGGGGAAGATAGATATGTAACTTCTTAACATAACAGATTACAAAACGTTGTTGTATATCAGGCACTTTTCAGCCCGTCCAAATTCAGTCCCTCAAGGAACAGTACTTGCACCTCGTCTGTTTCTCTTTTCCATGTTTCATACAGAGGAAAACAAGATACACAGGTTCATAGTTATAGGTAGTGCTACTGAAGGTATAGATATTTTGGCATTAGAAAACTTAAAGAAGTTTAACACTCGTCTTGTGATGAGTTGCTGGTAATAACCTACTTATTGATGGTTAAGATTTTCAACAACTCCGTTGTTAAGAAAGTGCAGAAATTAAGATCAGTACACACTGGTGAGTAGAAACAAATACCATCAAATGTCGAAGTGCTGTGTGAAAGACCACAGAGTAATGATATCAGATGACCTCTTCTTCTCCGATCCTAACTGGCCCTCGAGTAACTTCTCTCGAAAAGATGGTAGGCCGGATTGTACGAAACTTCAAGACGAGAGAGAGAAAGTCATTGTTCGCGCTCATCTGGTCACTATAGTACTCTCCTGAATAGAGTGCCGCTGTAAACTAACATCATATTGTAGGGCTGAATAGACTGCAAAGTTTGAAGGTTTACAAAGAATCATCTCAGCAAACACGGACACTGTCAAGGATCTGCAGTACTGCGAACGACCGAAATCGCTGAGTCTACCGAGTCTGTATCCCCTGGAAGTGAGAGGTGTATCATTATTCACGCCAGGAAAGTCCTGGAAGGCGTGGTTCCCAATTTACCTTGGAAAACGGTTTCATATTTACATAATAGGGCAGACTCTCTGAAAGATCAACAGTGAAATGGAAAGGCTTCCGCCATGTCTCATACAAAGGAGACGCGTTAGATGTCCGGGAGTCCTAGAATTGTAAATAGTACATCTTCTGCCGCTGGAAGCACGACAGACTTCGCTACGGAGAAATTTGGAAATGTCGTAGATAAGCAGGTGCGTCCGGACGGAATATAGTAGTTTACCTACAGGGAGGTTCTGCGGGCCCCAGCGGTCTCTTCCAACAGCCTTAAGTGACTGACTGAGCAGAGGAGCGACAGGACAGACAGCTTGTGGTCCCAGCAGACCCAGCTGTGGGGGGTGGTAGTAAAAGACCACCCAAAAACCATCGTAAGATGTACGTAAGGTCAGGTATACGGGCCCCGGCTGCCTCCAGCAAGAGGCCGACTGGAACAGAGGGGCAACAGAGGCGGTCGGTCTGTCTGGCCTCAGACCCAAGTGTGAGGGAAAGGCGACCCTGCAGAATAAACGTAACGTGTGAGGGGAAAAAAACACACGCAGCAGGAGAGGAGGAGGAGGAGGAGGAAGACATGCAGTGTGTGTGATTGTGGGTCAGGACGGAGGAGTCCCCAGCACACACACACACAAGGCGGAGGGAACTGCCCCCCCAAAAATAAGTCAGGATAGAGAAAGACGCGGAGGCTCGAGTTGGACATTGGCTATTGATCCCCTGGAGCGGCATCCTCCAACCAGGGTTGGGGTAGGGAAGGTCAAGTGTCACAGGATCCCCGCCACAGCCGCTAGGCCGACACACACACACACACACACACACACACGGACCCACCCAGCGAGTTGTAGATTACTACATCTCCCGTCAGACTCGTGTAGCAGACGTACACGGAGCCACTACCCCTCTCCCCCTCAACAGAGACGTACACAGAGCCACTTCCCCCCCTCCCTCCTCAACAGACGTACACGGAGCCACTACCCCCCCTCCCCCTCAACAGACGTAAACGGAAACACTTCCCCCCCTTCCCCCTCCCCCCTCTCCCTCCCTCCCTCAACAGACGTACGCGATGACAGCCTCATCTGTGTATGTGTCATAGTTGTTTGTATTCATGGCGTGTTCCCGAACCCACGGGGTCTTGTCAAGGTGGTCTGGGGAAGGCTCACAGGCGCCGTACTACGAAAAAAAAAATCGACAAAATTGAAATGAAAAAAAAATCGACAAAATTGAAATAAAAAATAGAAAAAATCGACAAAATTGAAATAAAAGAAATAGAAAAAATCGACAAAATTGAAATAAAAGAAATAGAAAAAATCGACAAAATTCAATTAGAAAAGATAAAAAAAATCGACAAAATTGAAATAAAAAATAGAAAAAATCGACAAAATTAAAAAAAAAAATAGAAAAAATCGACAAAATTGAAATAAAAAAAAAAAGAGAAAAAAAATCGACAAAAATTAATATGAAAAAATTTTAGAATTTCATGAATTTGTAGAACGTCGTAAATGCCACACAATTCAGTTCTTTTGGAATATTGTGGATATTTGAGCATCAAGTCGCTAAAGATCTTTTTCATTCCCACATCATGAGGGTGTCTCATGTCTGCTTACACGCGTGATGATCACGTCTCTAACGATACAGAAATAGATATATATTTTCCCCGTTTCGCATCAGTGTTTCTTGGGAAGGGTATTGTCATAGCAGATTTGGAAATAGGGACAAACGTTCCTGATTTGAAAATGGGGCGGGTGGTCAGCCCTTGAGAATATACCTCGATATACCCAGGTGTATATGAGATGTGTGTGTGTGTGTGTGTGTGTGTGTGTGTGTCTGTGGGGCTAGAGACCCGACGATGTGGTAGACTGACTGCTCCCACCACACCAAAATACGAGCCTCACCGGACCTCCTGATGCGCGTTGTTGGATAGACCTCTCTGGTCCTGACCTGAGTCATTGGGCGTTGCTGGCCTGTGTGGTCCTGACCTGAGTCACTAGACGGTGCTGACCTGTGGCCCTGACTCACCAGGCGGTGGTAGAAGGGTTTGTTTTCCCGCGTACTCGGCTGGTTATCCAGGGTTCGAGGACCTGTTGCCTGGAGAGAGAGAGAGAGAGAGAGAGAGAGAGAGAGACTTAGTGAGTGAGTGAGTTATTTAGTTGGTGAGTGAGACGGTGAACAAGTGAGAGAGTGAGTGAGTGAGCGGGCGAGTTAGTCATTGTGAGTTGTTGAGTGATTTAGTTAAAAGGAATGAGAGAACGAGTCATTGGGTGAGTGAGTGAGTGTGTTGATAAGTGGGTGAGTCAGCGGGTTGGTGAGTGAATGAGTTTGTTCGGTAGTTCGCTCTTTTGTTTTGTGCTGGATGGTGTCCTGGGACGCAGGTCATGCGTTCAAGGTGGTGTCCGAGGACGCAGGTCATGCATTGAGGGTGGTGTCCTGGGACGCAGGTCTTGCATTGAGGATGGTGTCCTGGGACGCAGGTCTTGCATTGAGGATGGTGTCCTGGGACGCAGGTCATGCATTGAGGATGGTGTCCTGGGACACAGGTCATGCGTTCAGGGTGTTGTCCTAGGGCGCAGGTCATGCATTGAGGATGGTGGTGTCCTAGTATGCAGGTCGTGCATTAAGGGTATTGGTGTCCTGGGACACAGGTCATGCGTTCAGGGTGGTGTCCTAGGGCGCAGGTCATGCATTGAGGATGGTGGTGTCCTAGTATGCAGGTCGTGCATTTAGGGTATTGGTGTCCTGGGACGCAGGTCATGCATCCAGGGTAGTGGTGTCCTGGGATGCAGGACATACATCCAGGGTATGGTGTCCTGGGACATAGGTCATGCATTGAGGATGGTGTCCTAGGGACCCAGGTCGTGCATTCAGAGAAGTGGTGTCCTGGGACGCAGGTCATGCATCCAGGGCGTTGGTGTCCTGGGGCGCAGGAGTGTCCTGGGCCGCCTGGTGGGAGGACCAGAGTGGTGGGGTCAGGGACCTGTCCTGTCATCACCACGCCAGCTTTAATTCCGGGCGAGGCAGCGACCGGCCCGGCCCCACCTGACCTGTACTCTAGGCTGCATTGCCTTACCTATAAACCTTACGACGCTGTGCCTTACCTAAACCTTACGATGGTTTACCTTATCTAAACCTTACGATGGTTTACCTTACCTAACTCTTACTATGGTTTACTTTACCTATACCTGGCGATGCTGTAACGTACTTCTTCCCAGCTTTGGTTTACCGTACCTATACCTTACGGTAGTTTACCTTACGTATACCTTACGATAGTTTACCTTATCTATACCTCACGATGGTTAGCCTTACTAAAATCTTACGATGGTTTACCTTACCTATACCTGGCGATGCTGTAACGTACCTTTCCCCTACTTTGGTTTACCTTACCTATATCTTACAGTAGTTAACCTTACCTATACCTTACGACAGTTTACCTTACGTATACCTTGCGATGGTTTACCTTACCTATACCTTACACTGGTTTACCTTACGTATGCCTTACTATGGTTTGAGAGGTTGGTCTTCGTCTCCTACCCCCACCGACAACTTGGTCTGCTCCTCCGCTCAGTCAGTCAGGCTGTTGGAAGAGGCCTCTGCTGGGGCCCGCCGCAGACCCTGGCTGCTTCGGTACACCTTAAAGATAAGTGCCCAGGGGAACTGCACACATGTGCTGGGAAGGCTTTACCCAGCGTAGGTTCCAGTTCCCGATGAATTTGATCCTTTTTTTTGTGACCGAAGACTTGTGTCGCTCAGTGTCGTAAAATGGCGCTTTCTGGTCGTACGAACCATTACGAGGTATTTCAGAGTTTACCAAAATGGTGTCCTAGCTACGTCCTGTATACCAAATGATTGTTATGTTTCTCTTCTCTTGTATCTCCCCTGATGATGTGATCATCACACGAAAGTGCACTTGGGAACTTATCGTCTTTCATTTCCCGTGGATCAGAAGGAATTTACTAAATCACTCGCTCATTTGTGATTTTTTACTTATATATATATATATATATATATATATATATATATATATATATATATATATATATATATATATTGTGGAGTAGGTGTCTGTGAGTGCAGTACTGTCATACATGGTATCTCATGGCGTTGTCCAAGTGTATGCTGTGTACACAAGAAGGTAACACAGATATTACGAGTCCACATTATGCCATGTAAGTTTATAATATGCCCAGGAGATGTTCAGGGCTTTTGCGTGTGGTGTGTGTGCGTGTGTGTGTGTGTGTGTGTCGGTGGTGTTGGCAGACGTGTTGGTGTGGGCACAGATGTGTAGCTGGTGCGAGCACAGGTGTGTGTGTCCGTGGTGTGTGGGTGCCATTAGGGAGAGGTCAAAAGTCCAGAGAGCCCGTTGTGAGTGTGGAGATCATGATGTCTTACGCTTGTGGTCATTGTACAAGGTGACTGAGGAGTGACGCTTCTCTATCTCTCTTGTCTCTCTCTCCCCTACAGCGTGCGGAGTGTCATGCACAAACACCTCGAAAAGATGGGCGAAGTGAACTTCGACAAAATCTTCAACCAAAAACTCGGTGAGTAGTGAGTTCGAATTTCCCTCGAGTTTCTTCTTATTCTTATTCTTCTTTCTTCTTTCTTCTTCTTCTTCTTCTTTCTTCTTCTTCTTCTTTCTTCTTTCTTCTTCTTCTTCTTCTTCTTCTTATTCTTATTCTTCTTTCTTCTCTCTTCTTCTTCTTCTTCTTCTTCTTCTTTCTTCTTCTTCTTCATCTTCTTCTTCTTCTTCTTTCTTCTTTCTTCTTCTTCTTCTTTCTTCTTCTTTCTTCTTTCTTCTTCTTCTTCTTCTTTCCTTCTTCTTCTTCTTCTTCTTTCTTCTTTCTTCTTTCTTCTTTCTTCTTCTTCTTCTTTCTTCTTCTTCTTCTTCTTCTTCTTCTTCTTCTTCTTCTTCCTCCTCCTCCTCTACCATCACCCAATGCCTGAAGTAAGTCTCTCTCCAAAGTTTCGTTACCTTCATTTAGATCATGTTGTGGTGGATTCAAGACTCGGTTGGCGGTGAGACGAAATGCAGAGTTGTGGTATACGTTTGCTGGGCGCACTTGGCTGTGGTTGAAAGCTTGATAGTTGGATTTGAGACAGTCTTAGCCTTTAGTCTCAAGCTGTCAATAGAGGAACATGATTACGAGCGAGAGTAATAGGCACCGGGTCACTGTAATAATGTGACTGGTGCCACTTGGATCATCCTCACTCAGGATGAGTCTTGACTCGTCATATGCCTCGGCAGAGGGAGTTCTCCCATAGGGCATGGACCGGTCTGTGGTACCCCCGGAGGTAAAGGGTCTTACCCAGGTACCCCAAGAGGGTGTGGTCCCGGCCTAGGTACCCCCATAGGGTGGGGGCTATACCCAAGTACCCCCAGGAGGGTTTGGTTCGGGCCCAAGTACCCCAAGAGGATGTGGACAAGTCCTAGGTGCCCTTAGAGAGTGTGAACTGAACCCAGTTACCCCTAAAGAGTCTTTACTGGATACAGTTACCCCCTAGAGGTGCCTGCTAGACCCAGATCCCTTCAGAGAGATACCCTCAGGAAGACAACGACGAAGAAGAAGAAGAAGAAGAAGAAGAAGAAGAAGAAGAAGAAGAAGAAGGAAGAGAAGAAGAAGAAGAAGAAGAAGGAAGAGAAGAAGAAGAAGAAGAAGAAGAAGAAGGAAGAGAAGAAGAAGAAGAAGAAGAAGAAGAAGAAGAAAATAGGAAGAAGAAGAAGATTGCCATTAGAAAAATAGTAAAAAGAAAAACAAAATTACTTTTATTCCTATGCAAATATGCAAATCAAGGACCTCAGAGTCCACTAAAAACAAGAGGTCACACACACACACACACACACACACACACACACACACACACATACACACACGGACACGACTACCACGCTAAGGAAAGCAAGTAGGAATCCTCAGTGTCCACTGAGCCAGAAACCCACACTTAAAGATGAACGAGCGAAAGGACTCCCTCAACAGTAATCCCCTTTGTGTTACAGGCAGCAGATCTCACCACCTCAACGCAGGGTTTCGTGAGGGCCATTGAGAGCGTGGCCGGGCCGAACTCAGCCGCCGGGCCTGGACTCATGGAAGCGCAAGACGCCTCCAGCACGAGCTATGAATACATTCTTTGCGGGGGGGAAAAAAGTAGTAGTCTGGATTTCTTGCATCATCCCCGAGTGTCTGATACTGACTCACATCCTCCTCCTCTCCCCCCACTCCACAAACGTGGAAGCAAAGCTACCGACTCCCCGAGAGTCCTGGGATGAGAAGTGACTCACTTGATGGAGTCGGAGCCATAAACGTAATATACCAGCTCTTAGTCAGTCGACCAATGACTCTACCGACCCAACCCACCCAGCTGCCAGGGCTGTTAGGGGTTTTGAAGACCTCGATTGACCACTGTGATGAAGATCATATAGACACTGGATAGAGACACTGGATAAAGACACTGGATAGAGACACTGGATAGAGACACTGGGAGAACAGACAGAATGCTGAGATTATGAAGAGATAAATGTGACCGATAGTGTCATAGTCCGTGACTCGAGAAAGATGGAAATAGATGTGAATCCTTGTTAACTAAGAGATCACAACGCGTTGTAAGTCATTGCCTCCATAGTGAAAAGCTTGGCCTCTTCCCCAGAGGCTGAGGGCCGGGCCTTGGTACCCCCAGAGGGTATAGACGTGGGCCCAGATACCCCTAGTGAGTCATGAGGATCCAGGTTAGCCCCAGAGGTTGAAAACTGGACCCAGGTACCCCCAGAGGGTGTCGACTGAAAACAGGTACCCCCAGAGGGTGTCGAGTGGACCCAGGTACCCCCAGAGGGTGTCGACTGGACCCACTTATACCCAGAGGGTGTCGACTGGACCCAGGTACCCCCAGAGGGTGTCGAGTGGACCCAGGTACCCCCAGAGGGTGTCGAGTGGACCCAGTTACCCCCAGAGGGTGTCGAGTGGACCCAGGTACCCCCAGAGGGTGTCGAGTGGATCCATACATATCGAGGTGCGGGTCATTATGCACCTCCGCCCAGCTGGTACTTCAGTCCCGGGACAAAAATTGACTGTTTTTCCCGCTAAGCCGAGGAAAATGGCGGATTGGTCGGAGGACTTCTATCCTTGTGTGTGTTGCGCTGACGAGTGGACCTTGGAGGGGAAGAGAGAGAGAGAGAGAGAGAGAGAGAGAGAGAGAGGAACACCACATTCGTGGAATTGCAGAGTGAGAAACATGGACCTGGCCGGCGGCGAGCAGGAGGTATGGAATGAGAAACATATTTTTTAGAACGCTACCAACATCAGTGCTTGGGGACGGAACGGAACGGAACGGAACGGGACGGAAGGGAACGGAAGGGAACGGAACGGAACGGAACGGAACGGAACGGAACGGAACGGAACGGAACGGAACGGGACGGAAGGCGTCAGGAGCCTGGCCATGGACGAATCCTAGCAGCAGTTTGCCGCTGAGGTGATTTATCAACCTGGTCACGGGTGTTGGTGGTTCCCGCCCAGACCCTCACCTGTACCTGACGATGGTCTGGGAGGTCTTCTTCTACCATCCACACTCTGGGGTCAGTACAGTGGTCATACAGGGTTCCCGTAGGGTCCGTGTGAGGGAGGGAGGGCCAGCAGTGTCAAAGAGGGGCCTCTAGCTTCACACCAGGAAGACGAACCTGTCAGATAAATTGGAAGACATAGACCATAATCCCAAGATATCGTAAGAGACCCCCAGAAGAAGAGGAAAGAAGGACAGACCATCAGAAATACGGGAAGAAAAGCCAAAATGATATTTGTACTTATATCCAAAGCACAAGTTAAGTAACACAAGCTCCGTTGACCCACTGGGAACGGAAGAGTTCATATTATACCCATAGGGTTGGCAGGACACGAACCACCCTGCTAGATTAGCAGTGTTGAACCAGTGTTTAGTCAGCCAGGAACCGCCTGAAGGGTAAATAACCCAAACGACTTGCTATTATAAACAAGAGGAATTCCCTCATCCCTTCCCCTCTCTACGTTACACACACAGAGCACCACCTCGAGACGGCCATTGAGGGCGTATGTCTATACACCCTGCCCCCAGGACCCAGACTCGTGGAACTCCCCGTGTTATGAGGGAGTGCAGAACATTTTGCACGCAGACTCGCCCTTGAAAAGATGGAAGCAAAAGCGATACCTGATCTCCACCGAGCAGGAGCGGTGACATCGCAAGTATCTGAAGGACTGTGTGTGTGTGTGTGTGACCAGGTTGTCACGACACGAATAACGCTTGAGACAGGGAGTAACAGGGAAGGTGTGTGTGGGGAGAACTGATACATAGCTTTGGGAAGTGAGAGATCTTGACCTGTTGTAAATCACACCACACCATTTCCAAGGCCTCCATGATGAAGATATACGTCCCACAAGGAAACTGTGATTGTACATCTGCTTCCTCTCATTCCTATAGTCTGACATTAACTCCTGTACGAAGTACTAGGTCCCCTTATCCTTCGGCGTAGTACTAACTTACGTGTGGATGCTTATCGAGTACGATACTCTGAAGAGCTATGATATTCAGGCGCAAATCAGGCCTTTTCTGATAAGCCACTGACGATAACATGCTCTCTCTAGCGATGAAGAGATTCAACTACTCCGTTGTGGATGACGCGAGGGAACGAAATACGTCACAGGCTGCCGGACACACACACACACACACACACACACACACACACACACACACACACACGGACGCCTTCCTTCGATCGAGAGAACATCATAAACTAGTCGTCCGGAGAATAATAATGTCTAATGACCTTGTCACCCCCTCAGGCCAACACGACGCAGCCACAGTTGTCTACCAGGAAAAGTTGGCGGGCTGGACTACTTTTATTAGATCCTACAGGAAAGCACTGACGACGCTTTTCCTTGTCACTGATATGCAATCGTGTATAAAAGTCTGCGAATACGCCACCTCAGACTGTGGCCGGTTGAAATTACAGTTTAAGAGCGCCTTAGAATATTTTTCGTTTGCACGGGCCGCGTTAATGACACACAGTTTGCGATTGCGAACGACTGAAAATATTGAGGCCGGTCTCACAGGAGTGCGGTCACGGGAGATGGTGGCATGGCTGCCAACGAACTAACCTACACTCGATGCTGGTTCTCTCTCTCTCTCTCTCTCACCACGACAGATGTGGAGGAGTGGAATATAGTTCCTCTCTCAGCACGACAGATGTGGAAGAGTGGAAGAAGATACAGCCACTAAAACCAAATGGTGCCATAAGCACAGGAAGGAGATAACGTTGTAAACATCCGGGACTCGTAAATGTGTACCACGTCACCCGAAGTCATTAGATACACTGTGGTCATTCAGTGGAGGAATTTAGTGAAGGTGCTGGTCGAGTCTACCGGACCAGCCAGGTTGTGGTGGTTACGTGGGGTCTGCTACGGGCCCCAGCAGAGGCCTCTTCCAACAGCCCGACTGACTGACTGAGCAGAGGAGCGACAGGACAGACAGCTTGTGGTCCCAGCAGACCCAGCTGTGGGGGTAGAAGACCAACCTCCCAAACCATCGTAAGGTATACGTAAGGTAAACTATAATGAAAATAAGGTAAACTAATTTAAAGTTTAAGGGAAGTAAGGTAAACGTATTTTAAACTACACAGAAGGTAAACTGTCTTGAGGTATACGGAAGGTGAACTGTCGTAAGATATACAGAAGGTAAACCATCGTAGTGCATAGTTAAGGTAAACCATTACCAGGTATATGTAAGGTAAGGTAAGGCATGGATAGACATATGTGACGTAAGGGAAGGTAAAGAGAGCATAAGGTTACCATAATAAACCAGATAGATAGATAGGTTGATAGATAGATAGATAGATAGACAGGTAGGTAGATAGATAGATAGATAGATAGATAGACAGGTAGATAGATAGATAGATAGGTAGATGGATAGATAGATAGATAGATAGATAGATAGATAGAAAGATAGATAGATAGATAGATAGACAGGTTACCGAAACATGAGGCGGCTAAAGTCATCACTGTGTTGCCCCTCGTCCCACAGGAGCCGTGACGTGGTCTGTGTGTGTGTGTGTGTGTGTGTGTGTGGCGGGAGACATATGTCTTCCGGGAGATCCCCGGGGGGTCTCCCACGTCCTGGAGATGGATGGGGGGAGGGGGGGAGGGGAAGCCCCAGCTGGAGGGTGTGTGTGTGTGTTTGTGTGTGTGTGTGTGTGTGTGTGTGTGTGGCTGTTGTGGTAAATGCATGATTCACTCAGCGTTTCTCATAACAGAGACCTTACCTTACCCTACCTAAACGAACTCCACCTTACCTTAATGTGCCTTGTCTTGCCTTGCCTTACATTATCTTAACCTTTCGGTCATTTGCCTTAGCCATACCTTCCAAGTGTTGCTGGCAGTGTTGCTCTCCCCTGTTCTGCGTGGAGACTTTTGAATTGCTGGAAAAGCTTTGTCACTGGATATGGCCGGTTGGCAGTGCTGTTGGCCACTGGGAATCGTTAGTTCCAGTGAGTTTACGATGATAAGTATAATTGTGATAGCGGAGTATATGATTATGTATAATTGTGATCATAATTGAGGGGAATAATTGCAGGGGGAAGTACCCAGTACAGTCCGTGTGTGTGTGTGTGTGTGTGTGTGTCTGGAGTATCCATGTTGTGCTTGCGAACGTTAATTGTCTGCTTTAAATACCTAAGCATCCGGGTTTGGCCAAGGACGTGCTCCCCTGTGTGTATATATATATATATATATATATATATATATATATATATATATATAAATGCTGAAAAAACCGCATGGAAACAGGAGATCCTGAGTTTATATGAATTACTACACGAGAAATCAGGCCGTTGATCTAGATTATCAAAGCCTTTTCATCACTGTGAATAATTGTATCAAATCGCATCTTAATCCCATTTCTAATTTGAATAAGATTAGGTCTCCTGTCTCATAGGATTTGCTTCTAAGTCTGGGAATCATCTTGGCAACACGTTCTTGTATTCTCTCTATTTTCTGTTTGTCTTTTCTCAAGTTGTGTGACCAGGACTGGACGCAGAATTCAACGTGGGGACGCACCAGTGACTTGTAAGGAGTGAGAGGAACCTTTTTTAGATTTGAAGTCTAATGCTTCACCTATGGAACATAGAATTTAATGCACTGTTTCTTGCTTCTTCTATACCTTGCTTGGCTATAGAGTATTGCAGATTATTTCAAGTCTTTTTCCTAATGTATGTTGTTATAGCTCACCAGATTTCGTGCTACAGTTCAATTTTTCCTCTCGTTTTTGCTTCTGACGTGCAAGACTTTGCTCTTGACAGCAACACACAACATCGCCTCCTGTGTTTCCTCAAGGCACTTGTAGTGTACACTGGCATTGCATATTCAGCGAGGAGATCTCCATTCTTTGATGCCTGTCGGATCATGAATTTCTTCTGACGCATTTCATCTCCAGACTTTGTGAGAAATTCTTTCCATTGCTTGTCCTGCAGGCATTTACGCGAAGTCTGATAATACGTGATGGAGAACTGTCGAAGAACGTTCGTAATGAATTGGGGTTGGGTCTGCTACATACGAGTACGTATTTCTTTTTCCAGGCAGAACGAGGGGCATTGGTAGAGGGAGTCCGCCACAACAGGCAGCACCCATATCGTCCAGTTGTAGCCCGTCCTTCGAAAAGAAAATATCTAAGGTCGCTTGTACAAATACTGCCACAGATATACGAACCTCCTCCTTGTGGACGGAGACTGACTAACCCAATTATAGAGTCGGAACACCTTCCTGAAGAAGGCGCCCCTGCTGCCTCATGATCCAGGGCAGTACTACTGAAGTTCCCCCCGACATTTCCATGGCTAACGTTGGTATCTGCATGACATCATGTCGCTGGTGCCTGCGTAGCATTCATGTCTCTGGTACTTGTGCGTCGCCGGTACCTGCGTAACATTAGCATGTCTCTAGTACCTGCATGACACTATGTCGCTGGTACCTGCATGACATAAAAAAAAAAAGACCATTATTGTCTGCGCCATGACAGACGTCCTCCACCACCGCGTCGGCCACACGAACCCTCCCGAAGACCCGAAGAGGACCACCGTACCGTCAAAGGCTCGGAATACCCTCCAGTTGGCCTCTGATGGTGGAGTCTCCACCCGAGCCTCACCACATGTCGCTCGTCTTTTTCCTCCCCTTCTTCCAGATCCAGGAAACGATAGCGTTTGCTTCTGGAGGCACTGCCTCAAGAGGCCGATCCATCTACGCAAAAGAAGGATTGGGTCGGTTCAACACCCACAACCGCCGCTCTTAGACGTCCGTCGGTGGCTCTTTCTCGCTATGACACAACCCGGCAAGATGGTTCCAGCGAATTGTAGTAGAGCGTGTGCTCTGTGGCGGGGGAAGGCATTGAGATGAAATTCAACCCAAATGCAAGTAATGAGGTTGGGACGCAGTGGCAGAAGGCTTCTTTAAGAATATTAGGGAAACTGAAGGAATCTGTGTATGTGAGAGAGGGACTTGGGGGATCGACACCGTCCCTAACCTGTTGCCGGAGTCCCTCTTAAGTACTGGAAAGGAGACATGGTGTCTCCTGGAAGCCATCAGAATCATATATGAGTGGAAGGATAACAAAATATCCTGGCCAGAACTAGAGTATGCTTATCTCTTTCGGTCACCGCGCATGAGCAGAAAAGGACGCTGTAACAGAGAAGGTTCTGAGGAAGATTACATAGATGGCGCTACTGTTACGAGAGATAAGGTTACAGTGTGTGGTTTTGAGGCAGTCTGTTTGTCTATCATGGTAATAGTAAAGAGTGAGGGGTGACTTGATCACGTCTCGTAAGTCTTTTGAGGCTAGTTTAATGGCGTCAGCAGTGATTGGCTCTTCGAGTGATGCAAACAACTTGTAAACCAGAGGACGTAAGGTGGAATTATGCAAGACACTTGTTGGAAAAGGAAGTAGTAAAGTACATTATAAGTGTGACTGTAACAAACAATATGACAAAGTGGTGAACGTAGACGGCACACTGAAGTATATAAAAAGTTGTTTTGTTGGTGGAGAAAGTTCAATTGATGGGGGTCCTCCACGGATGTGGGACATCCCATCCCCCCCCTACGGTGTCAATAGGAAATAACTTTTAAAAGTCGGACTCCTGTGTCGGGGCTCCGCCTTCTCATTAGCAGCCTCATACGCACCTCAGTCAAGAGAAATGCCTCGTGTGTTTTTGTTCTGCGTATCATTCCTTTCCTTCTGACTCTATGGTTGGCTGCACCACGTCCCCGAGGCGTCTTCACCCCCCCCCCCGGGGAAAATCCTCTTATCAACGCAGGAATCTTGACGACGTGGCTGCAACGCCTGCAGAGAGCCTGGAACACGCTAGGGCTGGCCTGCTGGCCTGCTGGCCTGCGGGCTGACTGGCCCTGGCCGCCTGAGACCCCCCCTCATTGCTTCTCCGGAAGGGAGGAGACGCTGGCCCAATACCGCACCCATACGTACGAGACTCTCTCTCTCTCTCTCTCTCTCTCTCTCTCTCTCTCTCTCTCTCTCTCTCTCTCTCTCTCTCTGACTCAGGGACCGGAGTAGTAAGATGGGTAGGTCTTGAGGGCTGCTGATGGAGGAGGAGCCGACCCCCTTGCGGCAGGCCGCCCGCCCTCTGCCGTCCCCAAGCGCTACTCTGGGGCGTGATGTGACGACCCTCGAACACGACTACGGTGCGGCGCTTGAGCCTGATGGCCTGCCTGCCTGCCTGCCCGCCTGGTCGGGTCAAAAGAGCAGGTCGTGTCTCCAGGGAGAGCGCCTCGTGTCCCGACAGGGCCTCAGTAAAGGAGTCAAAAGGGGAGGAGGAGAACACCTCCTCCTCCTCCTCCTGGGGTAAGCGGCAGCAGCAGTAGCCAGCCAGCGACGGGACGGGTCGCTGCTTCCCTCCTCCGGCTCCTCCTCCTGCTGGTGGTGGTGCTAGTGACGTAAGCAGGGGGGGGGGTGGTTTG
>JAYMFT010017740.1:0-16580 GCA_038088735.1 Panulirus argus
AGAGAGAGAGAGAGAGAGAGAGAGAGAGAGAGAGAGAGAGACAGACAGACAGACAGACAGAGACAGAGACAGAGAGACGGGGAACCTGATAACAGCCTTCAAGTTTCTAATTAAGGTGGATGATAGTGACTGGGGACAATTCTTCAAGAAATGCAGCCCCAGAATAGCCAGAGGCCGTGGGAAAAAGCCGAATGAAAAGGTGTTTAGAAATGCTTATTAAGAAATACTGGTTTAGTGTTAGGGTGTTGGATGGTTGGCATATACTAACCAATGAGACAGTGTAGAACTCTCTCCTCATACTGTGCGAAAAGGTGATTACAAATAGATGATTACACACACACGCGCGCACACACACACACACACACACACACACACACACACACACACACAAACACACACGAACAAACACACACACATCAGCCTATGCCGGGTACACATTTATCTACCAGTCCTGATATGATGAACACCTGGGTTTGGCAGGAGTCGAACCCGTACTGACTGTGTAAGTGTGTATGTGTGTGTGTGTGTGTGTGTGTGTGTGTGTGTGTGGTGGTAGTGTTCTCTGGCCGCCGAGCAGTACTATATAAATTATATATACAGCACCACATTACATACTAAACTCCTCTTCCCTCCCACGGATGATACAGACCATAACCAAACACCTCAGCAACTCACCCTCCGTCGAGGAAATGGTCCCTCGTGACGTACGAGAAGGTGGGAATCTCACAGGAAATATTGATCGTATGAAACGGGTTGACACTGGACTCCGCGGGTCGGGAAGTCCGTTTCCCAGGACGAGGGTCGCGCTGACTGGAGGTAAAGGACGGTAATGACAGGAAACAAATATCGATCCACATACGGATGTACCAAGAGATACAACACCGCAGTGAAAAGAAAAATGAATGTGGAAGCAGGAATCGAAAGGTGTTTCTAAACTTTGACGTCTAGCTTGAGATTCAACTTTACGTCTAACTTTAGAAGTACCTTTGAAGTCTAACCTGAGAAGAGACTTTGTCGTCTTTCCTGAATAGTAACTGTAACGTCTAGCCTGAGACGTAGTTTTGACGTGTACCCTGAGTATCACCTTTAACGTCTAGCCTGGATCCTAACACTGATAAATAGATTTACAAGTAACACTGAAGTCTTACCTGAGAAGTAACACTGACGTCTAGCCTGAGGAGCAACGCTGACGTCTAAACTGTTAAGTTGAACTGACGTCTTGCCTAAGATGCATCGCTGATATCTCGCCTCTAAAGTAACACTGACGTCTAGCCTGAAAATTAACGCTGAAGTTTAGCCTGAGAAATAACTTTGTTAAACCTAAGAAGTAGCACTATCAGTTCTAGCCTGTGAAGCAACACCGACGTCTAACCTGCGAAGCAAGAGAGACATGGAAGATGGGTAAAGGAAAGAAGAGAAAAATTAGATGTAGAAAGTGAGAGAGGAGTAATGCGAAGGGAACAATGTAATGAGAGGGTAAGGATGATATAAGGACCAAGTAGAACAGGGGAGGCAAGGCAGATAAAACACAGAGAAGGTAAATGTATTATCAAGGCCGACGAGGAAGAGTGGAGGAAGGGAGAGTTGTGAGATATGGAAGGTGTATAGAGAGAGGAATTATGGAGGGAGGAAGAATAGGGAAGAAGGGTGATTAAGGACGGAAGAGAATGTTAAAGGAGAGGAAGCGGTGAGGAAGGAATGGTGTAAGGGAGAGAGAGTTGGGAGGAGAGAGTTTGGAAACCGAGAGTTGTGTGAGAGGAAAAATGTAGGGAACGAAGTGTGTGGAGGGAGAGAGAGTAATGAAGGAGGAAGAGTAAAAAGGGATAGAGAGTGGAGAGATAGGGAGAATGTGGAGGTAGGGAGAGTTGGGTGGGAGATGACAGATAGCAGATAACAGGAGACCTGATGGTCTATCAAGAGGTTATCTGTTGTGGTATCCTAAAGCACATCATGGTAGAAAAGCGCCTCCTCTGCCACCTCTTTCTCCGACTCGACTGCAAGTGAGAAAAAGATGAGGGAAAATGCCTCGCAGTAAATAGAGATGATGTTGCCATGGAAATCTTATAAGAAAGTTTACGCTGAAAAAAAAAAAAAGTTCCTAAGCAATTTGGCAACATCTTTGTGAGTGGATCTTTGTCTGGCCTTCATTTGAAGGTCCTTTGCCATAAAGTACATCGCGAGGTTGCACACTCCAATGCTCACCCACGTTGCTATTATATCTCCCATTTATCATCAGTTACTTAACTTATGATCAATGGGTCTCAATCTATAGTGATGACATTTTCGGATGTTACGTTCTCGTCTTTGCAAAATATATTGATAACATCCATCAGGTTTCCTCGAAGTTTTTGCTTTCTTACAGATAATCGCTTCAGGTCTTTGAGTCTCTTCTCCTAAGGATTAGTTCTGATTGGTTGGTCTTTGAGTTCCCTCAAGTTTCTCGTCTTCTTTGAGCAGGTTTGGTGACCAGAAATGAACAGCGTAGTCCAAATAAGATTTAACCAGGGCAATTATCTCTTCCTTTCCTCTGTTGTTTATGTTTCAGTCTGTGAAACTTAACATCCTATAGGCTTTATTCAGTGCAGGAAGGCATCGTTAACGTATCTAAGGTCATTACTGAAAATAATTCCAAGGTCCTATTCTATTTTCTTTTACTAGTGGTTTACCGAACATTTTGTAATCATGGCTTACAGTTCCAGCACCAAGAGGTATTGCTTTATATTCATCTATGTTGAAGTCCATCTGCCACGTCTCTCTCCATTTTACCAGTCTGATTAAATTCCTCTAAATTTCAGGCTACTTTCCTTTCGATTCGTTATGTCTCCTAACTCGTGTCGTTGGGAAATTTCGAAAGTCTGTACTTGAATCCTGTCTCTAGGTCGCTGATGTGGATGATGAAAAGTATTTAGCCCGAGGACTAAACCTTGTTCAAACACACTATTCAATACAACTCTTTGATTCCCCTCTGAGAGCCAGTCGGTTATCCAGCGCAAATTCGACTTCCTAAGCCGTAACCTTTGATTTCATTTTGCAGTCTAGTATGCGATGTTTCATCGCAGGCTTTACTAAAGTCCGAACTTATAACATCAGAGGTTATTCTAGAGTTACACTTGTTAAAAATATGGCAAAAGAATTAAAACAGGTTCGTGAAGCAGGTATCTTTATTTCGAAATTCGTGTTCATCAACGAATTTGTCTTTAATTGGGTTTTAAATTAGAAGCAAAGTGAAACTAATGGGACGGAAGTTTGAAGCACATTATCTATCTACTTTTTTGAAAATTGGTGTTACGTTAGGTAGCTTTCAGTCATTAGGTTCCATTCCTTACCACAAAGATTTGTTTAATATTTCAGTGATCGGAAAAGCTATTTGCCGGCTTGTTTCTTTCAGTATTCTGGATGAGACGTCGTCTGAACAAGTTGACTGGTTTAGAATAAGTGTATCGAGATATTCAGATTCTTCTTGGCATTCAATATTCATAATATCTAATTTCCCATTTTCGGTAACCAGAAGCACGTTCTCTGTCGATTATAAACACAGAAGTCGAAATACTTGTTAAGAAGGGAAACAGTTTCTTCATCGTTGTTAGCTAATGTCTCATTATCATTAGTTGACTTGAAGCAAAACATTTATCAAGTCTGTTCTTGAACGCATTTGTATAGCACTGCCTTCTGCCAATTCAGTTGGTAAATCATTTCATACGCTAACAAATGCTGTAGAAGAAAAAGTACTATGTATCATTTGAGTTAAAACATTTGACCATCCTTAATGTTTCTAATTGCTCTTAACGTATTCGGTGATCTATTTAGGGACCTGTTTCACGTTGCGAAAAACTCTCCTTTTCCAAAAGTTTTTCTTACGGGTGTCTGATTTTCTTCCTACGCTTCCTTTGTAATCTCATATACATAATGTGATCCGTTATTAACGCCACTTAAGATGACACCGTAAGCCCTTCTTTAATGTTCAATAAACTCATTAATTTCTTTGATCATCCGGCCTGGCTCCTGCCTTCCTCACTTATCTCATTCTCACCCGTCAAGGGGAAGGAATCTAAACCTTTCAAGGAGAACTTTTGTAACCTTGAGGTTTCTCTACGTCATTTCTACTCCATTCACATCTAAGAGTCTAATCGAATTAGCTTTACTAAAGTCATATTACGCAATCTGCTGAAGTCAGCCACTCTGAAATTGAGTACTGTCGTGTTGTGTACTCTGAAATCTAATCGGCAGATTGGAGTGAGTCTGACGAAATCGTGGTCGCAATTTCCTAGAATTTCACAGAACACACACACTGGGGGTGGAGGGAAAGCTTGGAGGGAGGGAGAGCGGGGAGGGAGTTATGATGGGGAGGGAAGGTGAGTGGGGAGAGCAGGTGAATGGGGAGAGAGAGAGAGAGAGTGTGTGGGGAGGGAAGGCGAACAGAGAGGGAGAGGGTGAGTGAGGAAAGAAAGTGAGTAGGGAGGGAGGGTGAATAGTGAGGTAGGGAGGATATGAAGGAAGGAAGGTTGGGGAGGGAGAGGATATATGGGTGGAGGTAAAGTGAGGAGAAAGAGTGACTAGAGAGAGAGGGAGAGTTTGGAGGAAGGGAGAGTTGCAAGGAGAGAATGTGAAGGGAGGAAGTGAGGAGGGTGGGATGTCGTAGGGAGAGGGAGTGTAGGAAGGGTCTGGGAGAGCACGAAGGGTGGTAGTGTGGAGGGAGGGAGAGTGAGGGGTAGGGAGAGTGATGACAGTTGGGAGGACAGGAGATTGGGGAGCGAAGGAGAGTAGGGAGGTTGACAGGATGCGAGTGTGAGGAGGGTGAAAGAGCCTGAAGGGAAAGAAAGGAGGGAGGAAGGGAGGGAGAGTGGAGAGAGAGAGAGAAAGTGTGTGAAGGGAAAAAGCGTTGGGAGAGAGTTTGGGGAGAGTGAATGGAGAAGCAAGGAAAATGGAGAGGAAGGGATATTCGAAGGGAGGATTGATTTGGGAGGGAGAGAGAGAGCGGGGAGGAAAGGAGAGTGGGGAGATCTGGGAAGCAGGAAATACTGACGAGAAGATGACGGAAAGACTCTCGAAATTACAGCTCAATATTCTGATCGTCTTTTCTGCTCTGCAAATTCGCTTTCTATGTCACATAATCACTGGCCTGTATAGATCAGTGGGTACCACAGAGAGTCTTGAGTGTTCATGGATGTTCTGAGGTATTTAGATCTAATCTGCCAAAGTGCATTGCTTCTCCAGTGCAACCGTTTCGTGAGAAGTGATGATGTGCAATGTTCCTAGCCTCACTGGGGGTACGACTGATCCATGGTGTTTAGTTTCGTGTGGCGCT
Source organism: Panulirus argus (assembly GCA_038088735.1). NCBI lineage: Eukaryota > Metazoa > Arthropoda > Malacostraca > Decapoda > Palinuridae > Panulirus > Panulirus argus. The sequence continues at coordinate 5,306 of JAYMFT010017740.1, forward strand.
GGCAACATGATAGTCCAGCTTGACTCATGTTTGTTAGGTTTTCCCTGTAGATCACAGGTAAATTTGACCAGTTTTCTGGAAAAAAAAATATCAAGGTATAGTAATTTTTGAAATGATTTAATAAAACTTAGAAAGACAAGAATCTGATCTCCGTTGGAGGGAGGAAAGTATTGGTCAGTCTGAGCTCGGTGTTGGACGCGGCCACACAAACCATTCATATGTTTGAGGCTTTGGGTCACCATCCGCCCCACTTCGGTGATACAGGAGTGCCGCTGGTCAGACACGCACATTGGCTCAAAATAACTCATCTCTGTCGTGTCTAGCAACGCGATGGAGGCAGCGGACGGACACGTACTCTTGTATAAACACAGGTATTCTGGACGTGTCGACAACTCCGGCGGGGAGTTTCCACGAAGCAAAAAATCCTGCACCTTTCATGAACGCAACAGGTGATCACTTGGTCACGTCTGACATTATCCAAAGAAAGATGTTCCTCTGGATAAGCACCTTCATCTGTACGCCATAAGTTAGTCATAAAGATGCTATCTACAGTTTAAGGGAGATTACTAGGACTCATAGCTAGGGTTTACAAATACTGAAATCAGCCTTTGACGTGGGAAGGACACACTAAGATAGTGATCTGATTAAGGAAGCTCTAAGCCTAATAAACTATAAACATGGAAGGATCAAAGAAGTTTCCCAAATACCAAAAATCAGAGATGTAGCTAAATGGCAAAAAATTAAACTTTATTGGAGAGAATTCTCTTGGCTTGAGAAGGGGTATATTGTGTTAGCAATAATTATGAGATATTACCGTTATATATCATCAATGAGAAGATGACAGTGTCTGTGTAAACATAGCTACCATAGCTACCAACCTAGGACAGAGAATAGATTGGGCGATGAAGGGTACGTCATGGGTGGACTATGACAATGGCAAGGCAATAACATTGAGATCAAATGTCTAGGCTCTTCATTTGAGCCTTGGTGATCAATGGCGCCATACCGGTGGCTGGGCGCAGAATTATAGATAGTGAAAAGAATAATTCATGTACTAGAGTATGAGAATTGTTATATTCTATATGTAGATATGAAGGATTTAATACCCCAGTCATAGCTACAAATAGTAAGAACACATCAAGATTTGTGAAACATAATGTAAGGGCTCGAACTGGTCCTTCACCCTACTCACAATCTCATATGTACACATGCACATGGTTCAGTCATTCAACCACAGGCCTACACTACCCAAGTGCTACTACTGCAAGCAGACATGACACTACAAATCTGCCTATTCAAGCTTAAAGGCACAACATCCCCAGAAATATTGTTCCCATCATAAGATAACAACCCAAGGCACGAGAGATTGCAGACAGCTTCAAGCATACTCTAATTCACAGAGATTTGCGACTGTATGAGAAACATCACCCAAGCCGATTTAGCATGAAGTTTTCAGCCAGCCTCAAGCTCAACCCGGCTTAGTTCTGAACGCATGACCAACTGACAACAGACAGCTAAGTTCTTTTAGCTCAGAAAATGTAGTCATCCCTTCTACAGTTCTAAAAGATCATTGTGCAAAAGACGAGTGTCAGACCTTAGTTGTTAATGGGACTACAGGGTCACTGATTTTAGCCAAACGTAATAGGATAACAGTAAATGTTTTTGCAGACGCTTGAACGTAAACCGATTTGATAAAATGGGATTGCATCAAAAGATTGCTAGAGGGATCGGTACAAGAATGTCAGATGGAACTGGAGTGTCCAGACAGTCATTTAAGATATTATGGAAAGTATCAGTAGATTTATAAGTCAGTTCAGTTTCAGTTTCAATGCTTTATTCCTTGATAGAGGAATCGGGATCCTAATCTTAGATAGAACATTAAGACTGCAATGCTACATTGTTGGTCAGTTGATATTTAGAGATGTACTAATGGACATCGCTACCATGCGAGAATATAAGATGGAATGAAACCATATGAATGGAGAAAAGGTGTTTAGGGATGTAAGGTACCAGCGTTAACCCATTTGGAAAGTTATCAAGAATATACTTGCCCTAGACATCTTTATTTAGTTCCCCTCCAAAACCCGCGAGAAAACGGGTACATCAAGGCAGTCCGTACTCTAGCAGAGCGCAAGAGCAATTTTCTCCAACTGATTTAAATGTGCCTAGAGACTCGAGACAGATAGTTTCCTAGGATCCTGAGACACTAAAGGGAACTCTTACTTACAGTCTAACGAAAGTGGAGGTAAACGTTGCAGCTCAGCTCAAGGGAAATCCCCTGTGCAGTGCTTTACAACCTAATTCAGTCAATTTAATAGGAATCTTTTTAGAACAGACGCTTCATGGGACGAGTGATGGGACTCTGTCCTTCTACCTGGCCAGCAGACCGTCGAAGGACCTTCCCTTCTCCAAGGAGACGTTCCTAGTCGACTTTTCCGTATTCCAAGCGCCGGTCAGAGATGTTAGAATGGTCAATAGAGAAGTTATAGTTTGTTCTACTCAGGTTACCTCGAGGGAACATCCAACGGCCTATAACCAAAGGTGGTTTGAATATAGGGTTAACTCAACGCACCTCTAAACTGGCAGACGTATCGAATGGTTACAGGAATACAGTGGCTTTAGAAAGGGGAACCTATAGCACTAACTCCTTATATATTTCTCACTTCATACCCTTACGACTTGGTACACGCCCAATCTATTTTCTCGTCTATAAATTCCCTCATTACCAAAGACAAACAGCAGATGAGTGTGTGGGTGAGATGTAACGACAGGATGTAATTCAGGCAAGTTGCTCTCCTTAGAACGCCCCACTTATCTTAGTACGAAAGAAGGATGGGACATAGAGGCCTGTGATAGACTATAGGCAGTTACACAAGCGTACTATCCCAGACAGATTTCCCTTACCTGTACTAGGTGAATTTGTTCAACAGTTAGGAGATAATAAGGTATTTTCCACATCAGATTTGTGACACAGTTTTTAGCAGATACCATTGGATGATGCCAGTAACCCAGTGACTGCATTCAGCACCCGTACAGGTCACTAGGAGTTTACAAGGATACCTTTTGGACTAAGGTCATCATCGCCCGTAACCGTCGCTCATCGTACACCGTCGAATGGGTTAACAGAGACTGAATCGTAAAGTGTTAGAGACACTAAGAGTAACTACTGGTTTTCATACTACTCATTGAGATGAATGCCTCTCTGATGTATAAAGCATCATTAATGCTTCGGTCATTCCACAGTAGGTAACACCCAATTCTATGCGTTGTATGAACATGGCAAGATGTATCCGTATGACCTATTGATATCTAAACCAAAGACAGTGTATGACATTGATAACTGTGTATCATATACTAAGTTCTCGCGTACCCAAAGTGCACATCAACGAACTGGACAGAACATAGATGAAGCAACACGACAGTTCACTCTAGTTAAGGACAGGCTAGCTAGACCTAGACAGATTAGAGAAGGTAACTTAGGAATGGTGAAGACCTTTAGTGCTACTAGAGAAAATGATAATTATAGATAGCACCACAGTTCTCAGGACAGTATAAGGTATCGCTGCACACAAGAGGACATATATGTTAACTCAGAAGTTTAGAAACTCATGACATTCGAGAAGAGCACGCTGACAATTTTAAGTTATTTAACTATAAATAGGACAATGAGGACTCTGAGCCTGGTAAGCAGACCTCTGTCACAGTAGATACGTTAACAACTACACCTTGGCATGATACATCCCTAAAACATTTTCATGAGTTACATCTAGACCCACATGCAGATTATAATCAACACTGCATCCACTCTGCAGATTCAACATGGCTATTTCCCACATCTTAACGCTTCCATTGCTGGTGACTGCACTGCACCTATAAACGTCAGACAGACTTGAAGCATTGCTTGAGCCCCATAAGGATGTTAGTTGATTTAGGATGTAGAAACAGTTAGACTTTAGTGTGAAGGATTAGTCCGATCACAGGAGATTTTATGTAATCCTTCAGTGCTAGAGACCCAGTGCAATACTGTAAACCTGAAGTAGAGCCAGGAATTTAAAGATTAGCTACTATAATGGGTTGTAACTTTTTAACTTTAGCTAGACGTGGCAGTATCATTCCTGTACTGTTTCTACTTCCAAAATTGGCTCACCTTATGTCTTTAATTCAATGATGTTCAGTCTAGGCTAATGCATTAGCGATATATAAGGGAACTGCGAGGGTCAGCAGTTTTAAACGACTTGTAATACGCTTGAGGCAGGACGAAGCCTTACAGCGGAGACTACCCTGCATATCATACAACATTTTTCATAAAAATTATCCACCCTCTACACTATTCACGAAGAGTTAAGTGCTCCATTTTTCGCTTATCACCAAAATTGATGGTTTTCTAAACGGGACAGGTGTAGAGCATTCCAGCCGCCTTGTGGTCTCGTGATATACAAGATGAGCTAATATTTCCAAGCTCGCTCACCCTTAAGTTTACTGACTAACCATAACAAGTCAAAGACAGCGCCCCATGCTCCCAATACCAACCCTTTCAAAAGCCCTAACGTAGGCCGTCACTGGGCGGCAGCCTCTAAGAATGTCTCCATCAGGTCTCCACCTGGGGCTGACGCTCCACCGTCAACTGCCCGGGAACAGAAGTCCTCTGTACTCCACTTTGTTAAAATAAAATTCATTATTGATAAAAGAAGATTTTTCCTTTATATCCTTCGACCAAGACTGCGAGCATTACACTTAAACCAGTGGAGACTGCCACTACTATAGGAAGAAGCAAACATACACGAGTGGAGACTACCACTGCTGTAAGAAGACGCACACATACACAAGAGGAGACAATCATTATCGTAGGAAGAGACAAACGCATGCACCAGTGGGGATATCATTACTGTAGGAAGAGTCACAGAGACACCAACGGACATCATCATGACTGTAGGAAGAGATAACGCACACACCAGTGGAGATTAACAGTGCTGCAAGAGCTGACAAACATACACCAGCGGACATTACACTGCTACAGGGAGAGACACACACACACATACACCAGTGGAGGCTATCCCTATGGTAGGGAGAGACAAACATATACACGCTCGTGGAAACCACCACTATTGCAAGGAGACACACACACATTTACACCAGTGGAGAGTATAACTGCTATAGGAAGAGACGCTAGTGGCGGTTACCACTACCGTAGGAAGAGACACACACAGAGAGGAGACAAACACATAGACCAGTGGAGACTACCTCTATTGTAGGAAGAAACAAACACATACACCAGTGAAAACTGCTGCTATTGTAGGGTGAGACACAGACTGTCGCTATTGTTGGGAGAAACACAAACATACGCCACTGGATACTACCTCTATTTGCAGGGACACACACACACACACATACTAGTGGATACACACACATATACCAGTGGAGACCACCACACTGTATGAATAGAGACACACATACACCGGTGGGGACTACCACTATTGTAGGGAGACATACACCAGAGAAGACTGCCACTACTGTAGGGAGTGACGCATATTTATATACCTTTCAAATTCATTGATGCGTCCCCAATTTAAATATTGTGCTCATATTTGATTACCCTACTTGGAAACAGACAGGCAGAATGAAGAGAGTACAACGTCGACTACCAAGATGATTCCCAGACTGAGAAACAAATCCTATGAGAGCCGACTATGCGATTTAGATACATTTAGCTTAGGAAAGATAAGGTTAACACAGGAAATTCAAAATATCAAAGTTTTCAATGTAATCGATATAACATACCACTATCGACTTGATTATTCTTCTTTCATTCGTAGTAATGGATGCACTTTCGTGGGCAAACGTTTTACCTCGAATCTGGTGGAGTACTTTTCCTTCAACAGGATTGTTAACATGTCGAAGGATTTTCCAGTTAGAGTGGTTGGAAGAAGTAGCATTTATACTGTACGTTCAAGATAAAAACTTGATGAATATTTCCCTCGAAGTCCCCGACTGACATTAACTGCGCATCTTTAATTTCTCGAAAAGTTTACATTATTCTTCTTTGAAGTATTTGCCTTTCTACTCTTACTACACTGACATCTTACAGTGCCACAGCTTCGATAGGATCCAGTGCTCTGTTGTTGTTTGAATTCCTCGGTATTTCTTTGTATGAAATATAGAACATTATCAAATTTGATATAAACCTAACCTAAAAAACATCTTAACCTAACCTAATCTAACCTAACCTAACCTAACCTAACATAACCTAAAAAACACATCTTAACCTAACCTAACCTAACCTAACCTAAACCTAAATATATCCAACTTTTCCTAACTTAAACTAACCCTTTAAGCAATCCTTGGGCATATAGTATATACTTGCTCCATAGTCATTTATCTAACATGTTTAGTTGTTCTGTGGTCATTTATCTAACATGTTCACTTGTTTTGTAGTCATTGATCTAAGACGTGCACTTGTATGGAAGTCATTTATTTCGCAGGTCAGAGATTTTGCGCGATACCGGGAAGCGTTGGTAATAAGACAGCTGCCACATGTTGAAATATTTAGGCCAGCTAGTTGTTCCTGTCCTCCGTTTGTCTCTCATTACGGCTGAATCCTCAAAAAGTAAGAAAAGTAAGTATATGTATAAAAGCAGGTCTCAGCCGATGCAAGCTGATTTCACCCGAGCTGGACAAGGTAAACATGTTGAGGTGAGATCACCTTTATCCTGACGTATCCAAACGTAATAAGCGAGAACAAATGTGTCAGAGCTTGTTCTATTCGTGCTTAGTATATGAAGAAAACAGGATAGCATGACACAGTTATATGAATGTGCGAGAAGACTGCGTCTTACGCCAGCCCTGACTAAGCTTATTCTGTGAGAAGAGGTCAGCTTAAACCTGACCCCATCAAACAAAACGTGAGAAGAGCTTAGCCTAATTCTAACCTGGCCGAACCATTCATGTTACAAGAGATCAGCATTAGCTTGACCCGGCTACGTTCAGCATATCAGGAGTTCTCAGTCGTAATATGTCCAGACCTTACCTGGTTAGATTTAGTGTATTACGACTCCTAAGCAGTAGCGAGACCCGTACAGAACAAACATATAGGAAGAGATCAGTTTTTAGCCCAACCTGTTAAAGCTTATTTCATAATGAAAAGCTCGATTAAGCTTGATCTGACCAAGGTGAACACTTGAGCCGGAATCTGCTAAAGATTGAGTGTTCTTCGTGAAGACAGGTAGGTGATAAGGTAGCACAAGGCAAGAGTGCTAACAAGGATTTGATTATCAACGTTTCGACAGATGTCTTCTTCAGGAAATTATATTCTCCTGACGAAAACAAATGTCGAATCGTCTAGAAATAGATCCTGATTGGTAGTTCGTGTCTTATTACTGCTTTACCACCTATCTGCTTAAGCTTGACCGCATCATAGGAAAAGCACAGCTTAAGCTTGAACTGGCAGAGCAAAACATTTGAGAAGTCAGCTTTAGCCTGTTGTAGTTACTTTAGGTTTTTAAGGAAAGCTCAGATTCAGCCTGAGCTGAAAAACCTATAAACATGTAACGTCTCAGCTTTACCATGACTGTCCAAGCCATAACAATTTCCATTTGATTAGCGAACTCTGACGATATAAAACGAAACTGACGATAAAATACTCCTACCCCCCCCCCCAGCATAAAAAAATCGAGTAACTAGTATGTCGTACGACGTAACGATCTAATTAAGCAGAATTACTGTCATTATCAACACAGTAACTAATTAAAACGTAAACTTGTGTGAATTTCAATTAAGCCCAGGTCACTGCTGCTGGTTCCTCAAAGGTCTTTTGTAGCCAAGACGCCAACATCTGCCTGACGATTACCTCCACCACCACAGAAGAGGTTAAGTCTGCCCTATTTACTGCTGTTGCTTGGGAGATATGTTTTCACTCAAAAGCGAGGAAGTAATTCCCCCGTCACGACGATCATCAGTATGCACAAAGGAATTCAAAGAGCAACAGGTTGTTTGTGATAATGGAAGACATGAGAAACTCATTGATAATTCAAAGATAAAGTAACGCAGGTACTGATGCCAGCCTTGTTAAAATGGCTTGGGATCACCGATGGCGTACTTCAAGGCTCTTTCCTGGGACTATTGCTCTTCTTGATCTTTGCAAATGACTTGCAGTAAATTCTGGATTCATATGTGAAAATGTTTGTAGATGATGCCGAGGTCATTAGGGATGTAATGAGTGATGAGATTTGCATGAACTTACAAATGAAACTGGACAAACTCCAAAATTGGTATGATTTACGGAAGATGAAATTCACCTCGAGTACATGCAAAGAATTGATGATGGATTGCGAGTATTGTCAAGCAGGAAAGCAGAAAATAAACTGCAGGGATTTCTGTGTGAGAGGGACCTGGGAGTCGATAATGTACCTAACCTTTCGCTAGAGTCCTGAGTCCTACCTTTGGAAAACTGTAAAGGAGACAAACTGTCTGCTGGCATATATCAGAATCGCATTTCTCTCAGTACATGGATAAAGGTCTAATCATCACCCTGTCCATAGCGTACATTAGGCCAAAGATAACATGCCTCTTAGGTTTAGTCGCCGCACATGTAACCAATGATGAACTCCAGAAGAGGATAACAAAGAGAGGTTCCGGAATTAAAAAAGGTTGGGTTACAGTGGGAGGTTAGAGACAATAGATTTTTCCAACATGGAAGAGACGAGAGTAAGGGGTGACTTTATCACAATATTTTAGCTTTAAAAACACTTCATTGTCAACATCGAACAACTTTTCGAAAATTGAAGCGTTGGAACAATAATAACGAGACATTAAGCAAGAAACTTGGAGGTAATTCGTGAATTAAGAATTATATTTATAGTGTGGGAGGAGAGGATGAATGGGTTCAACCGAGCCGTGAAACTGTAAATGCGAACAGCATAAGCAAATTCAGAAAGTTGTGTATAGGCTCAGAAAGCTCACGACACTAAGGTCCATAAGTATAGAACTCCATTCCCCTTACCGCACAGAGAGGAAATTGGTAATTGCTTGTTTCATATCAACTCAGCTGGTGTCGCTTGATCTATGTCATGGTCTTACCTATACCTGCGTCATGACCTTACACCTGCGTTATGGTGTTACTTACACCTGCGTCATGATCATACCTACACCTGCGTCATAATCTTGCCTACACATGCGTTATGGTATTAACTATACCTGCGTCATGATCTTACCTACATCTGCGTTATGGTATTACTTACACCTGCGTCATGGTCTTACTAACACCTGCGTCATGGTCTTACCTACACCTGCGTCATGGTCTGACCTACACACGCGTCAGGGTTTTACCTACACATACCTCATTATCACCGGCAAAAATTACTTAATTTGAATTCTTTAGGTGTTTTCTCAAGTTACAGCTACAGTTACGGGAAAACGTAGCAGATAATTACTGCAATTTGCATCTTGGTATATAGAAAGATGTGTGTGTATGTTACTGCATCATCAAGGCCACACTTGGACCGCTGGAGAACATCAGTGTGTAGCCATGGTCTCCCTCACCTCAGATTTTAATGGAGTGCCGACGTTCTCTGGCATCTGTTGGAGCCCAGTTAACACTCGTCTGCACTACACAGGCGTTGATTCAGGTCACACAGCTCAACAACTGGTGATATTCTGTTCTATCATCCAAGGCTGATGGAGATGTTGATGACAACGATAATAGTCAGTAGGTTGTTATAACTACATAATGGCATCGTGATCACTGTAGCGTTAAGTTTCCACTCACAGGATCTAAAAATGATCACCTGACTGTTTACGCTTACCAGTTTGCCAGCAACAGTTTGCAGAGTTTGCCGCTCATTTCAGAAGTGTTATAACGACATCCTTATCGTACGTCAGTGCTGCATTTACGGCCAGGTAAGGGTAGTGATTCCCTATGAAAGGTAAAATACTGAACAAGATTAACATCTTAAATACAAGAACCTTCTGACCCGCTTGAATCCTCATGATGTTGGCAAAAGTACAACAACTGGACTTGATGCCATTTTTGTGAGTCTCATACACTACAGCAATAAAGAATATGCCCTTCATTTCGATTAGCACTTTACAACAGGTCCTTACTCTCTGTCTGAGGACTCCTTATTAGTTAACTATTGCTACAATCGATTAGATACTGAGGTTTCTTCTCTCAACTCAGAATGTCGTCCGTATATCTGTGTTTCTCTTTCTCTAGATACACTTTGTCTTCACTGCATACTTTCTTATTTTTAGTCTGTTTGTCTGTATTGTTCCTTGTCTGCCTCTTATTACATGTCTGTGTGCATAGGCCACCAGCCCCACAGACCTCCCCCACACTATACAGACACACAAGCCCTACAGTCTTGATCCAAACAACGCTTGCCTCAGATTTCTTTACCCCTTTTACTGTATAATAATATAATTCATAAAGAATAATATGTTGATCATTGATTATTGGTGGTAGTCTAAATGGTGATGCTAACACTAAAAAGGTTTATGGAAAATGTATGCAAAGAATTCATTTCTTATGAGTTTTTTTAAAAAACCTGAAAGTTGATAGGACTATTCTTTCTATGTTCTGTAAGTCAGTCGTTGAGTCAACACTTTGTTTTTGTACAGCATCATGCTATGGATGTTTGAGTATAAAACAAAAAGAATATACTTAGAAAACTGTAAAAATAACTAGTAAATTGGGTGCTATTGTAATTGCATTTGATGTATCATGTTCAAAATATGTTTTAAATTAAACTGATAGAATTATGAGTGATTCTCAACATCTTCTAAATAATAACTATGTGCTTTTAAGATCAGGCAAAAGATTGTGTTTACCAATGCAAAAAAAAAACATGCAGATATAAGAATTCATTTGTACCAGGAAGTATTAAATTCTTCAAACATTTAAGCTCAAAAAATGATTGTTCATTGTTTGTGATAGTATTGATGTTAGTGTGTGTGTGTATGATAATGACGTTGAACCAAATCTGTTGTCTTTTAATGTATATGTATACTTCTAGCTATTGCGCATTTGCATTATTATTTTCTTTTGCCTTGTGTATGAGACTGAATGTATATTGTAACATGACTCTCGATTCATAAAGAGTTTCAATTTGTATTATGTATTACAAATTGAATAAATAAAGTATCAATATTATTATTATCATATTATTATTATTATTATTATTATTATTATTATTATTATTATTATCATTATTATTATTGTTATTATTATCATTATTATTATTATTATTATTATTATTATTATTATTATTATTATTATTATTAT
>JAYMFT010017751.1:0-16579 GCA_038088735.1 Panulirus argus
TATATACTCTTTGTCAATCTCTCTTCACTCATCCTCTCCATGTGTTCATACGATTTTAGTACACCCTGCTCCGCTCTCTCTCTCTCTCTCTCTCTCTCTCTCTCTCTCTCTCTCTCTCTCTCATGTGTTCGATGAGATGCTGTTGCTAAATGAAATCATAAAATGCACAGGCTTTTGCCACGGTACATGTCAATCACAGATTAGAAACACAGCATAGTATAGAGATGTATAACTTCAAGACTGATTATAGCACACATATATTTTCGCTACAAGCAATATGAGATAGTGAGCCAATAAAAGCAGCATATTACTATATGGTAACTGAAAACCTAGAAAGCTCCCAGCCATCGATTGACAGTTATTTGCAATAAATGACGTAGAAACATACAATGACTCGTCATTCATGACTGGATAAGCTGAGAATAATCAAGCAGTAGGTCACTATTTAAAACATATGTGTTCATTTTCAACCGTAATATTATTGGGACATTCGTTTCCAGAATTAAATATGTTAAGTAAATCTAGTGTCTTTAACACTGTCATAGATTCAGGCATGAAAATCTCCTTATTGGTATCACATATAGACGGCAATCATACCCCAAAATCTGAAAATGATCGCTATGATTGTTTTCGAATGGTAGCGTATGATCATCACACGGTTTTGGGTAAGTGGGAAGAGGGCCGCTGTACAGAACATGGCCGTCATTTTGGATCTGGAGTGAGAAAAAAAAAAACTGTCTTGGTAGAGTTGCAGTTCTAATGTCATGGATCACTACTCTATCAAGTTTCAAAATTATTATTTCAAGGTCTGCATTATCTGCCAAGGAGCCATACTGATATCCTTTGTAATACTCGGCAGACAAAAAAGTCTCGTGTAATCCTTTTGTCACAGATCATGTCATAAATATTCGAAACATCGAACGGAATTTCTTTCACCATAACAAACGTCTTATGCTGCGCTGTTGGTCTCAGGTGAGGAACAATGTCCTGGAGTCGCCGACGATACAATGGTTCGTCATCGTGAATGAAGATCTGACGGATGAGCTGCCGGTGCTGCTCCGGGAAGGTACTCAGGTAAGGTCAGGCTACAACAGCCTTATCCTGAAATACTTAAGATTCACAGTACACTACGAGTACGGTTAAAGTATCAGGTCCTGTGGACAGAGTGACCGATAAGACTCACTTTTGGATCCGAGATGAAGTTGAATTATTTCTTTTGCATTTTGCATATGACCCGCAGCTCCTTTCACTAAAGCCGTTGATTTTATTGGCCATCTTTGAAAAGAATTAATGTCTTCAGATTTAGGTTTATAACTACATATAACTTACTGTTCCTTTCTCTAAGTCTGGCAGTTAGTTTTTCTACAGGGAAGAGTAACTTTAGATTTAAGATACATGCATTTCCAAGAAGATTTTCATTTCAGGGCTTTTATTTTCAATTAGAGTTGCAGAGGATTGTTCTTATTCCATATTATTTTCGATGAAGGATTCAGTCAGTGTTTAACCCCAGTACCTAACTGACTGGATTTAACGCTGCTAGTTCAGATTTTTGTTATGAGTATTTTAGAGGACAGACGTCACTTTAAACCAGAAGTGATTCTGTCAAAAGATGCGATCCTATGAACTGGGGTTTGTTCTCTGCTCTTATTCCCTTTGCGCTCTGTTTTCGAAATCCAGAGGTAATCTGACACTAAATCTACCTTTTATCTTGTATCTATGAATTTCCGTTTTTCCCCAAGCTCAATTTCCAGGTAAGTGTTCCCGCTATAACCTAAAGTATTCCTTACTGCTGCCCACTAATTGGTTGTCTGTTAGGATGGGTAGTGAGGACTCAGGCAAGACTAAAGACGCTAACATTTACAAGCAAGTGCTTGATTCAGTAGGAGGTGCAAGTTATACCTTATATCGATTGACAGTATCTCCCCAGGTGGCGTTGGTGCAGCGGGTCACACCCCAGAAGGCTCAGCTGTTCTCCTCCAGGGTCGATCTTGATGGTAAGATTAGGTGAGTGACCGGCCCGGGGGATAAGCGCTGGTGACAATGATGGTTAGCCTGTGTGAGTGGATCAGGCGGTATGCTCAAAGTGGTAAGTACTGAGGCTTGGAGAAATACGTGAAGTGGATCAGGCGGTATGCTCAAAGTGGTAAGTACTGAGGCTTGGAGAAATACGTGAAGTGACTACGACAGACAAATTTGATTTGCAACGCAGATAGTCGGCTCTGATGAACATACTGTCATGTGATGATGATGGCCAGACAGGTGAACTATCCAGGCAGCTATCATAGATAAATTATGGTAATCTGGTGGTGATTTATTAGTCTAATTACAGGGATAATTTGACTCTCAGTCAGGTTATGTACGAAAATGGTCCTCATTTCCAGCACACGCATCAGGTGACAGACCAAACAGATAAGCCGAGTCAGCAAGACAGACTCAGGAAGTGTGGCAATATATGCTCAGGGGCAGTTGTGGTGCTTCTCACGAGAGTATCAGCTTGATACATTGGTCCCATCCAGCAACGGTCATGGGCATCTGTTGCAGTTCGCTATATGGGTTTCAAGTTGGTATTCACCAGAATTTTACTGTGAAGTTTTATATTTCACTGATTATGTGAGATTAACCTAAACGTAATAAAACTATTCACCCAGTTGTCTGTCTTTAACTACGTGTAAAGTTTTTTGTTTCATTCAAGATTCATATATCATTTCCCCTGTTTTGAATGAATGGATATAATAATTATTTACCATCTATAACTTATATGCCGTTCCCCACCTTCGAGCAAGGTTTCTCACATGAGATGACCTCCAGTCTCGTGGTTCTGAAATAAGTTAAGGTGCTACAAATGTTTCAGTTCATGATTAGACCATACAGGATATTGCTTTTTGTTATAGGAAGGGAGATAACAGGATTAAGTCTGAGGGTTCCCCTGATGGATGCTAATGGACGATAAAGAAAGCTGCAAACAAACCTAGTCTAAGTGTTAAATTCCCATTGAAGATTAACATAACATAAGAGGACATACTATAACTGAAGGTGTCCCCACAGGTTCCACCAGGTTGGCTGGTGGTCTGTGAGTGGTACTTGGCCGACCAGCAGCCACCAGGTGAAGGGTGGACTCGTCCCGGACCTTCAGCAGCTCTACTCTGACTTCCAGGGGCGTCAGCTGGTGGTCACCACCAACGACAACTGGCCGTTCTTCAGGATCCAAACGTTGAAGAATGGCAGTGTCATACCCATCTCCGGTATTGACCTCAGCCTCATCAACACCCTTAGTGAAACCCTCAACTTCACGTTAGTACAGTCAGCTCACGTTAGTACAGCGACTGATTCACATCCTTTGCTCTCTTCAACCCATATATTATAGATCTGCACTTTGCCCCAAGACTCTCACATTATCTCCCTTATCACCTCATCCCTGAACTGATTAAACAGCTATGCTAACATTGCACATCCTTGACGCCGACCCACCTTCACCGGGAACCATTCACCCTCCTCCTCTCATCATCAAAAAACATGCCTCCTCTCCCTTTGATAATTCCTCATTGCAATTAGTAAAAGCTTTGCCTCTGCAGATATCGCCTCACACGTCCACCAGACGGCAACTGGGGTAGACCTCAGCCAGACAACACCATCACGGGCATGGTGGGGCAAGTGGCCAGGCATGAGGTTCACGCTGCACTCTGCGAGCTCGTCATCACAGGTGAGTTATCCCTGTGGGAAAAGGATATAACCGCATATCATTAGTAAAAGTATTTTACAGTTGACATTAAAATGTAGCAGTGTAGATTGAGTTACGTGCAACAGGTAATTTTACCATACTGCGCACGTATCTCCTGCGAGTTGTAGGAGGAAGGTGCAGGAGGCCGGGAAGCCCTCTCTCCTGTATTACTGTCTACGAAAGAAAAGATACAGACAAGGAGTCAAGCACGGACTTTTCCTACGAGGTTCACGAGTCTGATCCTGACGCTACCAAGCGAGGCAGGAAATGAAAAGCCGCCATAAAAAAAGGAATATTATGATAATAATGATAATAACAGTAATAATGATGATAATCATAAATATGACTATTACTATTATTATTTTCATAGTTATTTTTGTCATTATTATCATAATCATTTATTATCATTATCATAGTTATTTTTGTCATTATCATTTTCATTATCATTTTCATAATTAATACTAATATTATTATTATTATTATTTTTATTGTTATTATTATTATTATTATTATTATTATTATTAAAATTATTACTATTATTATCATTATTATCATTATCATTATTATTATAATTATTATTATTATTATTATTATTATTATTATTATTATTATTATTATTATTGTTTTATTGTTAGTAGTATAATTATTATTATTGTTACTATTATTATTATTATTATTATCATTTATATTTTTTCTTGTGGTAGAGACACACCGACAGGAGCACACACTGCAGTCCATCAAGACGTCAGATATCTTTATAAACTCGGCTGCTGCATCCACGAAATAAAAAATAATCACACAGGTGGAGCTCTTCTGCCTAGATTAATATTACATTATCAGTGTGGATCAGGAGTAAGCTGTTCTGTTCTTAACCTTTCCAAATTTCAAGGGTAATCTTGGGTTGTATTGGAATTCATGATAATCTTCCCTTGTAGAATGTGCCCTCGATCTCTGATAATAGAGACGATATTGCTTACAATCTGCATAAGTGAATTTCCTTTACGGTTATGCATACCAGTTAGTTAATTTTTGTCTTGGCGTACATGCAACGTTTTTCGAGGGTAGTAGGTTAGAAAATTATGACGAGATGTTATTAGTACTTCCTTATGATTTTCTAACCAATTTGATCCTAAGTAACCATGTCCGCTAAAGGATATCATTTCAGTGACTTATGCTTCTGTTCAGTAGTGATATGCAATTATATCTAAACATATGTCAGTGATGAAGAAAGACCGCTTCTATAGTGATGGAAAAAAATCCTTCTGTCACAGTTTTGATAATGATTTATCCATGCCTCCTCCCGGTCATATACAACCCTTAATGGCAACGGAAATGATAATTTGAATACAAAAATTATTATCTTAACAATTTAGCGTCAGTTGAAGTCAAATATCTTTATAATCCTTCTCCTTAAAAACCTTACAAACTTTTCCTATACAAAATTGTAATTTATAAGTAGATAATTGATGACATTAACACGAGGATCTTTTATTTTTATAATGCAGTTGTGTTTTTCCTGAATAAAATGAATTAGCACCAGTTGGTCAAGTAGGGTAAGCGTGTAACAGAGTAAGGAGCAAAACTTTACTTAAATATTAAATTACTTCAGCACTTGCTACGTTAAATCCATTTTGTGACTGGCAAACCTCAACTCTGCCTACACACATATATTCACAGGAGCTAAAGCATCTGGCTGGCCGCCCACCTCTTCGGAAGCATACGTCCAAACCTTAAAACTGAAAGTTTTATGACAGTCAAATTAGGAGAACAGTTTTCGTTTCATATATATATGTGCGTCATAGCGCAGCAGCTGCAGTAGTTGCCATGGAATTATGGAAGTCCTCAGACCCACACAATAGCGTTTTGTTCTCACGGAGAGAACAGTGTCGTAAGATCTGTGGATAAAGGCCGTGCACGATGACTTTATTATAAACTTGAACGAGCTGAGAACTCTTTACATTTTTATGAACCTATCTTAAGTCTAAGGAACGTTTTGGGAAAACTGGTTTCTGAGCTGATTCTCGTAAACTGGTGTAACGCTTGTTGGACCAAAGTATCTAAGGACTTCGACCAAATCCTTCGTCCACACAGCTGATGATACAGCACGACACAGAAAAGCAAACGTCAACAAAATATCTCCCAAACTCTTGATTCTAAAGCTGCTTCAGAAACTCGGACCCCCGACCGTAAATTCAATTTGGCGATTTAGCTTAGAAACTCATTTCATATTAGGAGTAAAACTACTTGCAGTTTTTGTTCTTGCAGTTTTCTGTTAGATAGAACTGTTGTATGGTCATTTCCTCTTGATATGATCCACCTTGTATAAGCAGTGGACAAAGCTTAGCTATTTCATATCAGAACTGTCTTTCCAAATCAATCGTATCTGATAAGCAAATTATGTTTTATTCCCATTGAAGCGTTTGAAAAAGGTATATTTGGTTTCTGTTGTTTATGCCTTTACCTGCTGTTCGAAATGTTGCGTACATAAACTTTTCTACATTTCGTGTATCACAATTTTCTTTCTCGTTGATTGTGCACAAAATATACAAGTCAGGTATATTAATACAGCACGTCATCGGCAAACATTGAATTCATTACAAAGCTCAAACTATTGCGGTGTGTTTATAGAAATTACAGTTTGCAACACTCGCTTTGACCATACTAATGCTGCAAGGGTATGAAACATCACTTTAGGTTTCACATTGAAATTTGTCGTCTTTGGTAAAGTGTACAGTAAATGACAGATGCAAATATAACGCTTTCATTCCAGTTTTTACTTTAAGAAATTGTAAGAAAAAAAAAAAACGGCTATGCGCCTTGGCGTTCGAATAGTTGATTCAATTCATCCATTTTTTGAATGATAAACTCTTCACTTTAGACACAATCTTCATTGGATGGAGATCTTCGTCAGGGTTTCCCCGGTAATCAAGAACTTCAGAGCCTTCACAGTGAGAGGCTAATTATGCACGAGATCTCGGAGTTAAGCAGGAGAGCCTCACATGAACATGTTGTTGTGCAGGGTTCTTTGTCTTTGCAACAAGTGCAGTTGGCAAGGCAGACAATGTCTGGAAGCAGTTCTGGTGAAGTTGCGCGCTGTACAGAGTTGACATCTTCCCCTAAATATAATGCGTGTCTTGTATTTTTCATTAAAACAGTGTCTCCTGTAATTGGCCCAGTAAGTCAGGTATTTGAATTACCTTTATATATAAGCTATCTTCGCTGTATATCATGGGAACCATTACCTTGTGTTAGAGAGGCTCTCTGTTTCACTATCGTCCTTGAAGACATAAGTTTCTGTACGGTAAGTTATTCGACAGTCATTTATACATATGTGTTGTTGTTACATTGTTATTCGACAGTTCTTTATACATACGCACTGGTACAGTTACTTAACTGACAGTTTAGATGATAACGAAGGGTGACTGAACCATTTAGGACTTGCTGTTTATGCTCTGCTGTTATTCTAGATACGTCGTCAAGACTTTCTTTACATGCCTGCAATAAAAGAGAAAGTCTAGTTTGGTGAGATCATTAGATCACTTGTGACACTCATTGTCCTGTGGAAAGGCTATGCAGAAAAGATGAGTATAATCTAGTCACAGATAACACTGCTTCCTTTCTGTTGAGAGCGGCTACCGTCATATTTAGTAGACTTCCTTGAAAAGCCTTTTTCGTCACAGCTCAGTGAAAGCAACTTACACCTAGAATCAAAATAGAACAGGCGTTGTCAAATGGCATGTCGATTAACATCCATATTTCCAGCAACATTTTGATGTGTAGCAACGCAATATTCGTTAACTAATTTCCTTCATATGACACAGCACGTTTTTGTGTTAAAGATGGCAGCACTTAACCAGCTAGACATTATTTCACCAGGTACAGAAAGTTATACGCGTGTAAAGAGACGTTGAATATGAAATGAACTTCAAAAGCAACTTTACAGTATGTAAAAGGAATTTTGCTTTGAAATAAGAACATCAAAAGCTGAATAAGTAGCATATCCATCAATAGACAAAGGCATAAACAACAAAGTAACGACACCATTTTGAGAACAATGTTTTATATAAGCAGGTATTTGTTTATCAGAGAAACTAGAGTCATACTAGAAAATTTTTAGGTAGAGAATAACTGAACGTGTCCTGTGTTAACGTAATATGAATCTCACTAAAGAGAAGATGACCCTCTCATAGTGCTATATAAAAAAAGAGAAAAAACGAATACTTTATCATTAATGTAAAATACATTTTCAAGTAAACTGCTAGCATATTCATTCATCACCAAGGGTCTGAGTTTTAAAACTGCTTTAGAAACCAGAGATTTGGAGATATTTTGATGACTTGTGTCGTGTTGTGTCCAGGGTGTATGGAAAATGTCAACTAGGAGGCATGGGTACTTCATTCAAGCAAATCTTAAAACAATCTAGAAGAGAAATCAATTTTCCTGAAATGCTCTCTTTCGCGTGTGGATCGAGAGTAGTTCCACATGAAAACATAAAACCCTCGGCTTGCAAAGGGGTTGTCGCAGTGTCATCCTGCAGTGTCTTAACCCCAGACCCTTCGGCAACGGTTCTACCCCTGAGGATAAATCTTGTACCTCGGGGTCTGGAAAACTCGTGAGATGAATCGCTTTTGGCTCTCTTCTGCAAGACCATCGTGGTTCCGGACCATCCAGTGCTGCAATGTTTGCCAAACAGAATTGATAACTAAAGACCTTCACGCGCGAACCTTGCGATGACACTGATGACACATATGTTTCCTCATGGTCTTCGATAGTGCATGTTCCTCAAGCTGACTCACAGCTTATCTTCGAAGCGAAATCCATATACATTTTAACCATTTATGTATATGAGTCTCACTTTTTGCGTCAAGAGTTTGCATACCGCGTAATTTAGTTAAGGAACAGCTCATTCGAAACACAAAGCTTCTCAGGCAAAGACACGTACCGTCCGTCAGGCTATTCTCACAAGATGCCACAAGATGTATGCGTCTTCTCCAAGGGTATGAGGCGCTCCTGTCACTACCGTCGCGTTGCAGGTGATCTAGTGCGTCAGAGATGTTTCCTGGCGCCTTCACAACACAGCTGTACTGCTGGCCATATTACCGTACTCAAGAGAATACGTTACGTGAGGTCTGTTTAGTATGATGGTATGACCGTATATACCACGTTCACTGCGACACCTTAATCCGTACGAATAACCATGTACCTGAGCTGGATGGAGTCTTCACCCACTTAGCTCGCGTCGCGGGCCGAGGCGCACGGAGTATTCATGTACGAAGGACGGTGTCATCAGCATCAAATGAATGACCTATAACTGTCAGGTCCAGCCTGCACCCCAGGCCCCACTTACCTCAAACTAACACTCACACAGAGGCGCCGAAAGCGCCGGAGAAAATAGTTGGGTTACGTCCTTTACTGGTGTTGCACCGCAAGTAGTGGGAAAAGTCCGCGCTAACGTGGCGTCCCATTTCAGTTTTAACGCCTGAAGTTCACACCAAAACCCTAACAAATTTACAGTAAAATTGTTAGGGTTCTGTCTAGTAAAAGGTAAAATAAGAGTAATTGTAGAACTGCTTATATATATATATATATATATATATATATATATATATATATATATATATATATATATATATATATTGGAGCCTGATTGTGGATAGAGGGCTCTGGTTTCATTGAAGCGAATGAGGCCATTTCTTCGTCTGTTCCTGGCGCTACCTCGCTAGCGCGGCAAACGGCGGTCAAGTATGGGAATACTTATATATATATATATATATATATATATGTTTATATGTGTATGTGTGTATGTTACCGGACTCCACCTGCACTACTGTAAAGCTTCACCTCATGTTTGGAACATGAGCACATGTTCTTGTGGGGTTTGCGAATATCATACCAGCTAGAGTAGTCATCCTCTAATTAGAAATGCCTAATAACGCATAAAATGTCCTCCTGCCGACAGGCATAGTAATGACCTGTATAATGAAACGTGCTGGAAAACAACACTGCATATAACAGCAACGGGAAGGCTGCATCATTATTGCCTTTGCTTGGCTTCTGTTTGTCTCCCTCCGACACGTTTCGCCCCGTCGCTACCCTGTGGCCTTAGTACCCCCGCGTTATTCGGTGTAACAGTGTAACAGCAACGAAGGCCTTGCACTCACATAATTCATAGCAGTTATGAGGCAGTTAAAACGTTTCGTGCCTATAATTCAGATTATTCTGTTAATATCATTGTGACTGTTATGACTAGAGAGAATGACGGAAACCTGGTGAAAGACAGGTCAAAAAGTACGTTAGGAGTTGTAGTGATGTACCTCACTTTCACTAGGTTGATTCGTTCATCAGTCATCAGAAAGTATTCGGTAAATCGTATCTTATCTTTTACTTGAACAGAAGTGAAATCATTCATCTGGAGTTATAGTTATAGAGTAATATGCATGAAAAAGAAGGAATTTGTTATTTTGAATGATTCATCTGAAAATCAAGGCTCCAACTCTCTCGTGGTACTCATCCCAAGCTGATTCTCTGTGATACTAACAAGAGCTGAGTTATCCCAATGTTTTCCCTAAAGTTTCGCCCTCGACTTCGTGGCAAAAATGGCTGTGAATTTTTAATCAATAGTTGATTCCTTACATTGACGTAATGGAACACTTTTTCCAGGAACTTCATTCCATTGAAAGAGCGGCGTCGTTACTCTTTTGGTGAGAGTTTATGCTGGACTCGGGAGACACCTCATGTCTGAACGCACCCCCCCCCCCCACACACACACACGTACTCATCTCGTCTGTACTGCTTCCACTGTGGCGACTCTCAACGCTTAGCTGTAGTGGTGCGAGATACGAAAATGTACACAACTCAAGCGGAGTCATTTTCGTTTAACTTAGAGAGAAGCGCATTATCACATTTACTAAGTTTCCCAAAGGGATCTAATACTTTAACAAGGAATTTCCCTTTCCTTGCAGCGAGTCTTCTTTCATTCTGATACCAAATAACGAAGAACTTGGCTCATTTTCTGGCACTACCGCTGCTGGTGTAGGGCCATTAAAGGCGTGCTGGAGCTAAATGAACAGCTCCTCCGCAAGCTGTTGGGCACTGGCTGATGTCTTGCTGCTGGGCGCTCTGCTCTCGAGGCAATTATTCCTCAAGAGAATGACCAGGGAAAGTCTATTAAGAAAACACGTACACTCCCCGACAAACACATGAAATGATTCACTCGCCTGGTCATGAATGAACAGATTTGACACTTGTGTGTGTATATATATATATATATATATATAATGAGAGAGAGAGTGCTTACGACGAAATTTTGCCACTGCTCACCAACAGAAATCTTAGAGATACGTGTGAGTTGTGTGTTGTTGATTTATATATGTATGAGATAGAGAGAATGTATGGTTGTGGACTTAAAAAAACCATCAGCCCACTTGTAGATGAGTTAGAGAGAAAAGACAGTTGCTTGGACCAAAGGTGTGACTCCAGACAGCCACTGAAGTGCTGGTTTGATGCACAGAAATCGTTAACTTTCCCGAGGTACTGCTCGCACATCTACGGTAGTTCTTTCACAAATCCTTTAGCCAGATTCAAATCAAAAGCTGATTGACTTGACTAGCATGCTGTTACCTTTCTTCAACCATTCCCTTTTCTCTGCCGTGGTGTTGTTTTCTTCTCTCTGGTCTACAGGTACTATTTCGGTCACTGTTTTCGTGAACCGTGTGCATGAGAACAAGTCTCTAAGACCCTGAGCCCGCGTTACGAGACGGGACCGCTGCTTGCATGATTTTCGTGTGATCAGTCACACGAATGTTAGCCGTTATGATGACCTGTCTTTTTTACTTGTACAACGAAAATGTAGAATTCTTATTCCCTCGTCTTTTCTTCTTCCTATAATCTCTACATATTCAATAATCGGGTCTAGAGATCTAAGACGCTCAGATTAATTCCTGTAATACTTACATTTTCTTCTTTGTTTTCGATATTCGCTTTATTAACTTTTGATCGACCTGGCCACGCCTAGGGCGGGCATACCTTTGCCAATGCCGCGTCAGTTGCTATGAAAAATGTATGCCATAACTACAATAGATTAACGATTTCCATTCGAAGCATTTGCGCGTCTTAACTGCGCGGTGGTAGATTAATAAACTGGGGGAAAGATGCATAGGTCGTAGAATACATTTATTCATATGAGAAAAATGCGAGGATTGTGCCTAGAGTTACGGAGGTTACTTATTTTGCAATAGTCAAAGAGTATAAGAAATAGTAAAATCACTCATACTGTAGCTTCATGTTCTACAGACGTAATTATGAACATTAGAATTAATAAATCCTTTAATAAGGAAAATTTAAGATTGTAGCGTCGTATCTTGTATAGACAGATTTGTGTAGGGCAATGTACAGTTTTTTGTAAGAGATTGCCATATGGTAATGATACTCTGCAAATGTACGTATCAGCAAGCAAAATCCTTAGAGTGAAAGTTACGTTAAGAGTCGTGTATTACAAATCGTTAAAACTATCGTGAAATACTTTGACAAGAATATATTCATTCCAAGAATCAAAACCTTGAGAATTCCTGTACGAACTCGAGACATCCGTCTATAAATGATGATACAGATTTCCTGGTGATATAATATACACAGACATTACAAAATCCATAGATGAAGTACTTGAGCTGTGAATAATTACTAAAGGGGTATTTTAGTTCACTCTCAGAATTTGTAGCTGGAGTACTTGAGCTATGAATAATTAATTACGAAGTGAATACACAGGTCACTCTCTCTGGTATCGTCAGCAGTATAATATCCGACTTGTCTTTTGATGCATCGTAATGACCTCTTTACCCAAAGTGGATATGAGATGCGAATACGTCTCCTCTCAATGATAGACAAGGCTGGGAATGGGATGTCGTCGATTCTAGGGAAATGGAGAGCTGTTGGTTAACGCTTCTTGTGGAACTGTTGTAGCCACACAACATGAAGTTTTGTATACGTTTATAAATTTTTTTTTGGTGAATATGGATTGAAATAACTATATGACATTTGTGAATGCAGTGATATCTAGAGAAATTTCCATCTTCTATTGATGAATTTTCGTATTCATTGCTTCTCCAGTAAGTTCCAGCTCAACTCTACCTGTCCAAGATTCACCTTTATAATCTATTCTAAGACTTTTTAGGAGAGTTATAGGATAAGGTGTTCACGCTAAAAACTAAGCCACCCCTTAACTCACCAGTGACCCTACTTCACTCTCCTACCCAGTCCAATGTCATACTTCCTTTCTACCTCTTTCTTGCTCTTGATATCAACACCCAATTACATTCTACCTCATTTAATACCTCAACTATATGCATATTGCCCATCTATTCTATCTAGTCTCACTCGTCCAATCGGTCCCATCCCACTTCAGTATCCGGACTTAGTTCTTTTCTGTATCCCAACTCGTCTCTCTATTCAGCCTCAAATATCCCTACAGTTGACGTGTATCGTCACTACATTCCACTCTTGTTCCATCCTGACTCATGTGTTCTACCCCACTCCACACTTGCATTCGGCTCCACCTCATCCTTCCACTCCACGTCGCGTTACGTCTAATCCACCAAAACTGTTCATTCGTTCCCACTCTCTGTCGTGTTATATTTTGCCGGCGACGTCCTCTGTGTCCGTAACTAACTAATGTTCCTGTTATATTATTTTCGCTCCCTCAGAATGCAATTTTTTTCAGTTACCCTGCAACTCAATGGAATTAGCTGACTTTGTAGCATTGCTATGAATATCCTTCGCTAATCTATTTTCACGGTTTCCTTACACTTTGACGTCTACTTTATAGTTCTTTCGAGGACATTGTTCAAAGGTATGGTAACGTTCATTAAGGCTTGTTCAGCCATGACTAGTGAGATGACAATAACCATAACAACAATAAAAGGATGATAAGGAAATCATCCCTTCTGGAGTAGAGGATGATAGGATGATGATAAGGACATCGGAATTCAAAGAATAGATGAATAATCAAATTGATGAATAATAAAAACTGAATAAGGTAGGAGAACCAGTTGGAAAGATAAACAATATGTACCTATAAGCATATATAAATGTATCTATATAAAAGACTGGCAGATACGGTCCCTACGGGCCCTTGTAAGATGGCCTCTGCGGAGGACTGGTAATTGACCAGAATGTTACTTCCTTGTCCAAGAAGAAGGAAAACGTGTTCTGAGACAAATTTAGACCTTGTGTCACCATAATTACATTTTTTTTTTTTTCAAATTTGTTTATTTCAAATTTGACATTTTTTTTTTTTTTTAGTCCTGATATTAACGCAGAACATTTTAACTTCTTCCAGATCCTTATGCTTATTAGGTTTACTTATGCAAAATTAAAACGAGTACTTGAGGAGTGTAGTAATACAAGAGGAATGAGTCCTACATCTGTAATGAGGAATGGGGCTGCTGCTAACTATTTGATTTTCGTATATAAAGCAACTAAATTCGGCAGCAGTTCCCAGACGAAATCCCAAAGACTTCTTGGTAACAACTTTAGATCACATCATCTTTTAGATTTGAGGAGATTATGGTAAAGGACGAATTGAATAATATTCTCCTGACGGTAAAGTTATTCGGAAACTGGGGAGATGTTTTAGATAGGATACAACTTCTGGTATGATTAGATTCTTGTACTAAAGAGAGTTTGCATTAACTTCAAAGTCTGAACACTTTTATACTGTTACAGATTCAAAGACGGATATTAAAGGTCATGATTCCTCTTAGAATTCTCCTCGGCGTCTCTTCAACACCAGAGATTCAATCGTTATGCATTTAGCGCAAACGTCTGTCTTCCTCAGTATTACAAGAGTATACTGTGTGTTTGCTGGTGAGGGTGTGCTAGTTATGGCCCTATGTATACGAGAAATGTATACAGGTTGTCTCCAACAGCTCACTACCCTCCGTAGGTACAAATACATAGGTACTGAGTTGTGCTGGAAAACTCGGATCTTGTATATGTTCTCGAAAAGTAGATAGAAAAAGGGAATGGAAATCCCTTACGAAAAGCTATGAGAGGAAAAACAATGAAACACTGCTTGATCTCTATGTTTATTACTAGGTTATCGCTGTTCCAGGCTGTTCTTGATGCCATTGGCAACTTAAGGGTAGGCCGTTTTGACTTCTGTTTCCTTACTTCTCGAAGCTTTGTGATCTAGTGCCTCTTGATGTCTTTCTATAACAACTATGACCTGGACCTTCTTAAAGGGCGGGTTTTCCACTTCCTTCAAAATTCTTACAGAATCATTTCTCTTATCAATCCCTTTCAATAGCCCTCTTCACTCTTTATTTAAGGCCTGACATCGATGTGGATTTTTTCCGTGATCGGAACCTCCAAAATAGATTCTAAAAATCCCAGTGAACTATAGAATCGACCGGTTAGGTTTGCTTTCTCCATATTTTTCATTCCATCCTCCTCCTCCTCCTCCGCCTCCTAATCTGTTCCACCTTCCCAGTTACCCTCTCCAGCACATACCCTCAACTCATTCACCTCACATCGTCCAATGGTATCTCCAATCCTTCTAATACTCGCTCCTTACCTCATTATGAAACATGGACGACATTCAGTGATCATCTTGATTCGGAATATCTCAGTCTTATTTTCGACCCGTGCCCAATTCGTCCAAGTTTCTCAGCTACAAGAACTCAGAAACATCGTCTTGTCACGGGAGACCACCTCTGGAATGTCTTGAAGCTCTTTCTCTCTGGCCCACACCCTCTCCCTGCGTCTGACTCAAAGTATTCAACCCCTCACTTAAGACTGAACTTCGACACTCGAGCCTCCTTGAATGCTTCATTTACTTCCTCGTCATACAGAAATGCTGCGTCCTGTCATCCCCCATCTGCTACTCATTATATTGACAATTCATTCTATTCATCAATTTTCACTCTCTCGATAAGCATTTTCCTCATACATTACGTATCTGAGTTTTCAAGTCATTAGATTGATGCCATCAAATTACTAGCAAGGATTCCAGCAGTACTTGACTTTAAACGAACTACAGACTTGAATTAGTGCTTTCGATGCTGCCTCACCGTTGACATCAGACTCCTCTGTACTTTCCGTATGCAGTGAACTGCAGTGATTTTAGCTGAATATTCTCTCATAACTCTTCTGAACTACGAAAATGCTATGTTCTAACTTTGACATACAAACCTCAACAGATCAGAATGATTTTACTATAGTTTACTTTTTTTTCTCTTTCTAAATAATTTTCTGGTCTTTTCTCATCACCATAAGTACATTAATTGCACTTATTTTATCCCTGTTTAATCCTAAAATGCATATCATCTACAGTTACCAAATTTATCATATTTCATTTTGCCACCTCCTCAAAATAATCTTAATACGCCATCCAACTTTAGGCCCTGATGGGTGACTTTATTCATAAGGACATTACTAAGAGGTAGATTGGTAACTGCTATTGCTACATCCATTCCATAATCTCTCTCTTCCTGTCTCGTTGAATTTCTGCCCTTCCTGCTTCCCAGGGATGTGTATGGACTGTAGGGGTGTGTGTGAAGGCAAAGACATGGAATTCATTGTCACGAGTCCTAACGCCGTCCAGGCTTGTGACCCCAAAGGTGTTTTGATGGCTTTTCATACTGAAAGTTTAGCAGTTGAAGTTTAGCGTGTATGGATGGGATTTCTGGTTTTTGTGTATTACACAAGACCGCTAGAGAGCAGGTGTGAGCGAATGATGCCGTTCATCGTCTGTTAATGATACTGCCTCCCTCAAGGGAAAAGCTGGGAGCAGGGATATATATATATATATATATATATATATATATATATATATATATATATATATATATATATATATATATATAT
>JAYMFT010017762.1:0-16578 GCA_038088735.1 Panulirus argus
TGGCTCCTTCTTCTGTTTCCCTTTTTAGAAATTGAAAATACAAGAAGGGGAGGGTTTCCAGCCCCCCGCTCCCACCCTTTTTAGTCGCCTTCTACGACACGCTGGGAATACGGGGGAAGTATTCTTACACCCCTATCCCCAGGGGATTTTTTTTTTTTTAAGGCTCCAGTCATAAAAAAAGCCACATCAAGGTCGCGCCCTAATTGAAATATAGAGGGGGGGAAAAAAGAAGAAGAAGAAGAAGAAGTATTTACAAATTTTTGAGAAAGTGAAAGACCTGTCTTTTGAAATGAGCCAGGTCATAGTTATTGGGAGAGACATGAGAGGGCAGACAGTTCCAAAGCTTCGACATTTAGTGAAAGAAGCAGTTATTAAAACTGGCACACCCTTGAGTAGCCGATGGCCTCACAATAATCATGTGAAGCAGCAGTTTGCTGAGTACTGTGTGGTTCAGCTTGTGGTGGGGGCACACAAGCAGCCAGCTCTCAGGAGCAAAAGCCAAAGTAATACCTATCGAAGTGGGAAAGTGAACCAACATTGCAGCGTAGGGCAAAGGGGTCAAGTCTGGAAGTTAGCCTGGGACAGTTTAAAAGTCAGACCACTTTCGACTCAACTCTGTCAAGTAAGGAAACAGAGCTAGAACTACCCCAAATGTGAGAGCAGTACTCCAAACAAGGATGAATCAATCCCTTGTATAAACGGAGCAACTGTTCAGAAGAGAAAAAGTTACAGCATCTAAACAGGACACCCAGTTTCTTAAGAGGCAGACTTAGCTCTTCCCATAATGTGGGGTTTCCTAGAAAGAGCGGATGTTACAGTAACACCAAGTATGTTCATTAAGTCAAGAGATGGAATTACAGAACCGTCAAAGAGTTGTGTGAAAGCTTTACCATACATTAACAAGCATAATGCCTTAAGCATGGGAATGAATATTCACCCTAATTCTAACCTTCTAACCTCATCCCTTTAAACTCGAACAAGGGATAAAATGGTACATGTTTCTGAAACTGTCATTACTTTAACTACACTAAAAAAGATAAGCAAAAAGAGGGAAATAAAATAAAAAATATATATGCTACCTTTCTGATTATTACAGGATATGAAAAAATCTTCTGACGTGCAGTTACAGGGAGTCAGTGTCACACATCTTTGCCCTTTAGAAACATCAGAAATGTGACCATCAGTGATACAATATCATCTGTCAAGAATACTTACCATAATACCATTGCTTGTTCTCACACAGTCCCAGGCTTTATTGATAACATCTTCACCAACATTTGATTTCTTCTTGCTGGGTGTTGCTGCTATACCATGTCTGGCAATAATGCTGCCAGGCTATAGGAATATCAAACAGAAACAACAATTTAAAAGAAAATGCTTTACGATAACATTACACAGTCCTGATATGAAAAATGTTTAAAATGCAATATCATGGTTAAGGTGTATGTCTGATGTCACCATAGTTGTTTAATTTGTTCATGGATGGGATGATAAGGGAGATAAACACGTCTTAGAGAGAGGGATGAATATGCAGTCCATAAGGGATGAAAGGGCCTGGGAAGTGAGTCATTTATTGTTTGCTGATGATACAGAACTGGTGGCCAATTCAGGTGCGAAACTACAAAAGCTGGTGACTGAGTTCAGAAGGGTGCGTGAAAAGGAGGAAGTTAAGAGTAAATGTGAATAAAAGCATGGTTATTAAGTATAGCAGAGTTGAGGGACAGGTTAGGTGGGATGTGAGTCTCAAAGGAAAAAATTGCAGGAAGTGGTTTTAAATATCTGGGAGTGGACATGGCAGTAAATGGAACCATGGAGGCAGAAGTGAAATCATAGGGTGGGTGAAGGGGGAAAAGGTCTTATTTATGGATACAAGGCATGGGCTATAGATAAGACTGTGTGGAGGAGGGTGGCTTTGCTGGAAATGAAATGCTTGAGGATAATATATGATGTGTGGTAGTTTGAATGGGTATATACTGAAAAGGTAAGAGTGAGGCGGGGTAATATAAAGAGTGTGGTTGAGAGAGCTGAAGAGGGTGTGCTGAAAACATTTGGACATTTAGAAAAAACGAATGAACAAAAACACTTCACTTCACTTTCTACAGTTTTTTCCTCAACCTTTTTAACCTTATAACCTTACTTTTATTAACCCTCACTCTCAACTTTTCTCCTTCCTTACTCTCTTTCAAACTCAGTAACCATTGTTGGCAGTTTCTCACTCAAATCAGCCACCAGTGCTGTATCATAAGCAAACAACATCTGACTCACTTCCCCTACAGACTGCTTACTCGCCCCTCTCTCCAAGCCTCTTGCATTTACCTTCCTAACTACCCCCAACCGTCAACAAATTAAATAACCATGGTTACATCACAAACCCCTGCCACAAACCAACCTTCACTTGGAACCATTCATTTTCCTCTCTTCCTACTCATACACATGCCTTACACCCTTGATAAAAGCTTCTCATTGCTTGTAGCAGCTTTTCTCCCACGCCATATATTTCTAAGTCCTTCCACAAGGTATCTCTATCAACCCTATCATATGCTTTCTCAAGATCAATAAATGCAACTTACAAATCCATCCGTTTCTGTGGGTATTTCTCAAACATTTTTTAAAGCAAACACCTGATCCATACATCCTCTACCACCTCCGAAACCACATTGCTCTTTCCCAGTCTGATGCTCTGTGCATGCCTTCAACTTCTCAATCAATACCCTCCCATGCAATTTACCAGATACACTCAATAAACTTATAACTCTGAAGTTTGAGGACTCACCTTTATCCCCCTTGCCTTTATACAATGGCACTATACATGCATTCCACCAATCCTCAGGCACCTCATTATGGTCTATACATATATCAAAATTCCTAACTAACCAATCAAAAACACAGTCATCCCCTTTCTTAATAAATTGAACTACAATACAATGCACTCCAGCCGCCTTGCCAAATTTCCCTTTACGTAAGGCTTTCATCACCTCTTCTCTCTTTACGGAACCATTCTTCATGACTCTCTCACTCTGCATACCACTCCAACCCAGACAACCTACATCTGCCACCCTGCATAGCACTTCAACCCAGACAACCTACATCTGCCACCCTAGTCATCAAGCACATTCAGTCATCCCCTTTCTTAATAAACTGAACTTCAATACCATCCACTCCAGCTGCCTTGCCACATTTCACCTTATGTAGGGATTTCATCACTTCACGTACCATGCCGACCCAGACACCCTACATCTGCAACCCTAGTCATCAAACACATTCAGTAGTCAGTAGGAACATTAGGGTGGAGCCTCTGCAAACACTGTGCTTCAGTTGCCCTCTGCTAGAGGTCTGTTAAAGGTGAGGCACTAAAGGCTAAGAGTGGCACTGGAGTTCAAAAGTTATGGATTACTCTATTGCTGTGGCCATCCCCTTGAGGGAGTTCCAGGTGGAAACAGGCATCAGACATATAGATAAGTAGATTGTGTGAGGAAAGGTTGACAAAGAGAATATATGTATCAGAAGTTGAGGGAACAGGGAGAATAGTGAGACCAAATTGGAGATGGAATGATAGAGCAAGAAAGATTTTGAGCAAGGCCTGAACATGCAGGAGAGGGAAAGGCATGCATGGGATACAGTGAATTGGAACAATGCTGTATACATGGATATATATGCTGTTGGTGTAGTGAACCAGGGAATGTGAAGCATCAGGGGTAAACCATGGAAGGGTCTGTGAGGCTAGGTTGTGGACAGGGAACTGTGGTTTCAGTACATTACACATGATAGCTAGAGAACGGATGTGAACAGATGCAGCCTGTCTACGTCTGTTCCTGGCACGACCTTGCTAATTCGGGAAATGGTGATCAAGTATGAAAAAAAAAAAAAAAAAGAAAGAAGAAAGATAATACAATAAAAAGCATGTGGAACAAATAAATACATACCAGAATGGACGACAAAACATGCATCCAAGAGATAAGAAAAAAGAAAGATGATACAGTATATAGCATGTGGAGTGAATAAATACATATCAGAATGTACAGCAAATGTGTATCTGAGAGATAGGAATGACAGCAGATATCTCAGAGTTAAAGGTTTTAATCCTTTTGCTGTAGCAGTTGGATATATCCAAACAAACATTTATACCCAATGACTGCAAAATTCACATTTACCCCATGGCTACCAAAAAAGTTTCCTGTACTTCAACATGAAGGAGCATGTTGCTGTCCATATTTGCTTTCACTGATCATACAATGGATGCAGCCTTTAACTCAACATTTGAGTTGAATTTACCATAAAACCCATTTCTAATATGTTACATGATTTCTATGTGCAGTTTACAAGGTTAAGAAGTTTGGCCACCCATGCATGTGTCTGATCTACCCCTAGTCAAACTGGATTGAAGTTACAATCTTAAAGCTGAAAAGATATGATGTACTGTTTTAATATTCTTTGTTCATGCACTCCCTGATAGTTATATTCACCATTCATATTCACTGACAAAAAATTTTCAGGGGATTAAAATTATATTAACATACAGAATGATTCTGAATTAGAAGGCAAAGACCAATCTGTATGGGGATCAATTTTCACAGATTTTACTGATTGAATCTATCTATATCTCTGATGCCTGTTCCAACTGGAACTCCCTCAAGGGGGTGGCCAGGCAACAGAGTCTCCATAACTAGTGGACTCTAAAGCCAATTCTTAGCCTTTAGTGCCTCACCCTTAACAGGCCACTGGCAGAGGGTAACACTAGCACAGTGTTTGCAGAGGCTCCTACCTAATGTTCCTACTGACTACTACTACCTAATGTCTTCCTGATGCTCCTGTCTACTGCTTCTACCTAATGTTTTTATCTAATGCTCCTACCTAAATGTTCTTACCTACTACTGCTATCTACTGCTCCCAGCATTTTGCCAAAAGGCAGGGCTAGCACATAGTGCTCACCACTGGAAAATTTAGTCACGAAGAATGAGCTGTGCGAGTAAAGTGTTGTCAAGTGTTATGTGTACGAAGGAGAGATTGTATGTTTGTGGACAGAAAGCAATTAGTTCACGTGTGGGTGAGGCAGAAAGGAAAGACAGCTTCCTGGATCAGAGAAGTGTAACTTGACAACCACTGAAGTGCTAGTTCACTATGCAACTGTCACTAAACCTCCCGATGCCTAAGCGGGTAGTACTGGTAACATACCTCCCTGGTCGTTGGCTGCCTACTAACTACTACCAATAAGCACCAGAGAAAAACTGATAAATCATTAGCATAAAAAGAACCTACCCGGTATATAGGTGCACAAAGACAGTTTATTAGAACATTTAAAGCTGCTTTCTGAACTTCTGGTGATGTTGTCATGGACTGGGCATTTTCATGAATGCAGGCTACTAAGATTGCATATCCTGGAACTTCCTGGAATTGAAACAATAAAATAATTTACAAACATAAAGTGGGAATTTATAAAAGGATGATGCGCATTTAAGATCTTAACCATAAAGGGGCAAACTCAGAAACGTTTAAAAAAAGAAATGTATATACAGAATTTATAGGTCTACAAATAACTTATGGCAAAATAAGCAGAACAAGGACTGAAGAACAAATTACAAATGTACTCCAAGGATAGAAAGCAATGAAATGGAATGAAGCACTTTTTTAAAGACACTAAAGTATGGATTCGATGCAATACTAAAAAATATGAATGGTTACTTTGGAAAAGACATTGATCTTAAAATCATTATAATGCTAGGGTACTTGGTAGACAGTTTTAGTGCTAGTATACAATCAGATGAGAGGAAGAGACTACAATTTGAGAATGTTGTTCTCTAGTGCTAGTATACAATCAGAGGACAGGAAAAGACTACAATTTGAGAATGTTGTTCTATGTCGATGAACAATCAGAGGACAGGAAGAGACTACAATTTGAGAATGTTGTTTTATGTCGATGACACAGTAATAACTGCAGAAGCAGTGAGTTAGAGAGAAGAAAAAACTGAATGTGTATAGAAATAAAATATAGAATGTTAATAAAAGGAGGAGGTTATGTCTGAGAAGATGAGTAACAAAAGAAATACAAGTGCATGGGTAACATACAGCCAGGTAATAAGGGTTTAACCATGTGGGCACTACTTTTCAAGAGCAAAAAGGAAAATAAGTTGAAATGTATAAGTGTATACCTAAAGACTGGTTTAAAGTCAGTATTTTTTTAAGTTATTTATTTGGGGAGAAAAACACATTCCACAATATGAAACATGGCATCTGTAACACTGTCAAAAAATATGCAAGCTATGTGCAAGCCTGAATTCCTAATGCATTCTGTGAATATGGAGTTAACAGGAGGCAAAAAGATACATGAAAATAATACATGAGTACAGAATGAGGATATGTGTAACTGTGATAGTATGGGTTTGAGAAGCAAATGGATGTAACAAGAATGATGAAGTTGAACTGACTGATGTGGGTAGAAGTATGTATGCAATAAAATATAAAAAATGAGAAAGGGAGAGATATGGGATTATTTGTACAAAGGTGCTATAAATGAGGCAATAAAATTTAGAAAATGAAATTTAGAAAAGTGAGCATAGAGATGACACATGTATATCAATCCATCTCACCTGAGGATCAAGAGTCTGTAGCAAATCATCACTGGCAGGAATGGTTAGCTTATCACAAAGAGCACCCTGGACAGCTGGCATCACGCTGCACACATAAAGTGTGTCCAGTGCAAATACTGCAGTCTCTGTCCTGATGATTGAATAAAATGTTATGAAAAAGCCAGATAAACTGTAGTACGATATGGTTAGCCCTCTCACCCAACCTATAGATTACTTCAGCTCCTATAGTTCCATTCACTGCTAAGTCTACTCTCACATATCCAAAATACTTCACTTCTTCCAAGTTCACACCATTCAAACTTGAAGCCCATCTAACCTGTCACTTTTCAATTTTAAATCAATGCCCTAAATAACCACAGTTACCCTCAACAAATAAAAAAGATGGTGTCTGAAATAAGAGAGCTTTTTCACTGGGGGACATTGAAGGCTGTAAATTTGCCCACTCCAGAAGAGGGGAGAATAATGGAAGTCTTCAAGTTTCTAATTCCTACTGACAATGTTAAAGAACATTTCTTTAAAAGATGCATAGAAACAGCAATCAGAGGTCAAAGAATCTCTGTTAGATGAGATGTAACAAAGTACTTCTAACACATCAGGTTTGTGGTTCAATGGAATTAGCTAAGCAATGGAACCATACATGCAGACTGTAAAGAAGAGCACAAAAAGGATTATGACAGCAAGGCAGGTTTAAGAGATGGAGCCCTAAAAGTGCAGAACTCCCTCTTGTAAGTAGAAAATCACTTATGAGCATACTGGAGTCATTTTATAAAGCAATACATAGAAAACTAAAGTAGTTAAGTATCAAAATAAAGAATTTTGTAAAAAATGTTTTGTAAAAACCAAAATATGATTGATAAATTTCTGCCATTAAATATAAGAATCGACATCTTTGCTCTGGTACGTGACATGCATAATTATCATTTTTAAATGTCATATCCAAAAACAAAAACACAACTAATATTCACAAATTTGTCTAACAAAGATTTGAAAACCATTTTTTCATCCAAAAAGCAAAATATGCCACATATAAGAAATCAATTTCGGAATTTATCATAAAATTCTGATTAAGAAATTCCCTTTAGACCTTTTGAAATCAAAAGGATTACAAAATACAATTACACTAATGAGAAAAACATTCTCATTTATTTTTCACATTCTTTCTTTTTACCACAAAATACTGCATTAGTTATTCGTACATACATGCCATCTTTCTTAATCTTCAATTCCTAGGATCAGAGTTATTTCAAAACTTTCTTGTTCTCTTGGAAGTTAAGAGGTACAGTTTACTGTTTCATTTCATGTTCATATTATGCAAGGTATGATGAAATATGTCTCAAAGTAGGAAAATGCTGCACTGCATTATGGAACACTCCTAGCACAATGTTGCATCAATGACACAACCACAACCTCATTAATGGAGATTAACGAATGACTGAGTTTCAAACTTATATATCAAATACTCATCTAGCACTAAAAAAGAATGCAACACTTACTTAGGGCTGAAGGATTCATTGAGCACCATTGCTACCAGCTGCAATAAGAGCTGGAGGCCCTTTAGAGACACAAGTTGTTCAACAGGTTTCCATCTCACTCTATGTGGAAGGTATTCTAATAAGTATTCTACATTACGCTCTACCATTTCTGTTGTCACATTTACAGCCTGATAATGAGAAAACACTTTGTTAAAACTTTCCAGTCAAAAGTTTAAAAAAGTAAGATATCAAATAACTTATGTATTATTTGAAAGGGGCACATATGGAGCCTGTAAGGGGTGAGGGAGAACTACGAAGTAAGACAGTTGTTTGCTGACAATGTGGCACCTGTGACATTCAAGAGAGAACTGCAGAATTTGGTGTCTGAATTTGGCAGAGCACGTAAAAGAAAATAGCTGAAAGTAAATGTGAAAAAAACCAAGATTATTAGGTGTAGCAGTTAGCTTGGGTGTGAGTTAGAACTAAGAAAACTTAGAGGAAGTGAAGCGTTTTAGAACCTTTTATGGTACCTGGGAGTAGACATGGCAATTCTGCTATCACCAAGAGTATGGGAGGGTGTTACAGAGCATGGATGGAATGGATCAAGAATAGTGTGGGTGAAAGCAAGGACTGGGATTGCGAAGTATGCATGGATATGTGTACATACAGTCTGCCTGAGCAAAAATAGCCTCACATTTGCCAAGAAATAATTGCAGTGGGACAACCTAAAGTGGAAGAAAGTGTTGTGGTCTGATGAAGCTACATTTGATATTACTGGCAGCCATAGAGGCAAAGTGTACCTGAGGCCAGGTAGTGACCCGTATAACCCTACGTACAGTCAAGCAACTGTTAAATTTCCAGACTCACTAATGGTTTGGGGGGCATTTGGCTATAATGTGTCGGAAATCTTGTGTTTTTACCTCAAAAGGTGACTATGAATCAGAATCAATACCTGGAGTTGTTATGTGATGAATTACCTGACTGTCTTGAGAAGACTAGTTGTGATACTTTTATGCAAGATGGTGCACCGTGCCAAACTGCTAAATCAATACATGACTGGTCTGCATTTTGTCGTGTGACATACATTAAGGACTGATCAGGTACCTCACCTGACTTTAACCCCATTGAGAACGTGTGGTCGATTATAAAGTCACAGTTGTGTGGGCAGGATACATCCAGCAATCTTAAGCTCCATGCTGCCATCCAGGACATTTGGGACAACCATGACCCTACATACCTTCAGCATCTTGCAGCACCTGTTCCCAAGCACCTTCAGGATTGTAATAAAGCCAAAAACATCATACGAAGTACTAAGGGGGTGAGTACCTGTTTTATCTTGTTTATTGATATCTTCATATGTTGCGTCATAATAAGGCATGCCAGTTTTTTCCACCAGGGCTGTATATATGGATGGAGTGATAAGAGAGATGAAAGCAAAACCAGGGAAAAGGGGTGCAAAGATGAAGTGTGGCAGTTAGATATGGTGGCTAGTGGCAAGCCTGTTTGCAGATGATACTGTGTTGTTTGCTGAGAGAGAAGAGGAGTTGCAGAAGGTTGTAAGTGTGTTTTATGATGTGTGTAAGCATATGCAATTGAAGGTAAATGCAAGTAAAGGTAAATTAATGGTGTTTGAAAGGAAACAGAGTGAGGTATAGATTTTGTAAAACCATATAGAGAAAAAGAAGAAAGTGTACTAAACTGTGCTTCAGATATGGGGAAAAAGAGACTAGAAAAAGTGAGAGAATTTAAGTATCTAGGAGCTGTCTTGGGTAAGCGTGGTGATATGGAAGGAGAGATAAGGGAGAGAGCAGTACAGGATAGAAGAGTCATTGGGTCCTTTAATAGAATAATGAAGGGTAGAGGTGTAGATATGGAAGTGAAGAGAGGATTAAGGGACAACACAGTCCTCCCAACCCTGATCTATGCAGCTCAAACATGTACATGGAATGACTCACAGAGGTCAAGAATCCTGGCTGTGGAAATGAGCTATTTTAGAAGAGCAGCATGTGGTGTGACTAGATGAAGTGAAAAAAGAAACGAAAGGGTGTATGAAAGATGTGGTATGGTAGGGAATACATAGGGAGTGAATTGTGGAGTGCTAGAATGGGTGAAACAAAACTTAGAGGTGGTTTGGGCATGTGGAAAGAATGCAAGACTGGGAGTTTACAAGAAGAGTGTATGATAGTACAGTGTATGATAGTACAATTAAGGGAGTTGGTGAGTGGAAGACCACCTATGACATGAGCAAACAGGGTGGAGGAATACTGGAGAGAGAAAAATAGTGGAAGAATGCATGGAATAGTATATGTGAGGGAGGCATGTAGGGACAGGGGCAAGTGGAGACTTTTGCCATAGCCACCCTTTGATGGGAGTTCCTAGAGGGAACGGGCATCAGAGATACAGGTAGATAGATTGATAGAAGTGATGGTGATTCATAGGGTGGGTGAGAGGGTCAAGGTTCTGGGAGCATTTACGAATTTGTAAAAAGAGAGGTTAGTTCCAATGAGGCAAAAATGACTCTGTTTGAAGGTACAGTAGTCCCAACAATGTTGTATGAATGTAAGGCATGGGATATAGAAGAGAAAATATGGTCAAGTAAGTAATGACTTAGTAAGATAGAAGTGTGATAATAGGAAGAGCATGGTTGAAATAGCTGAAGAGGGCATGCTGAAATGGTCTGGACATACGGAAAGAATGAGCGAAGAGAGGTTGACAAAAAGGATACATGTGTCAGAAGTGGAGGAAACAAGGAGAAGGGGAATAACAAACTGAAGATAGAAGGAAGGAACATATAAGATTTTAAATACTCTGGGACTGAACATGCAGGAGGGTGAGAGCATGCATGGGATAAAGTGAATTAGAGCAATGTGGTGAACAGAGAATGGTGAAAGCATTCAAGGGATAAAGTGAACTGGGGCAATGTGGTAAAGAGGGGATGACATACTGTCACTGGACTGAACCAGCAACCAGGGGAAAACACGGAAAGGTTTGCAGGGCCTAGCTGTGGACAGAGGGCTGTGGTTTCGGTGCATTATACATGACAGCTACAGAATGTATGTAAGTCAATGAAGCCTTTTCACTGTCTGCTCCTAGTGTGCCTCAGTAACATGGGAAACTGCAAACATTTATGAAAGAAAAAGGGTAAACTTTGTGTGGAGGTAGAAGGGAAGGAGGGTGAGTGATTCTTAATGAAGGTAGGTCTGCATCAAGGATGTGTGATGTCACTATGACTGTTTAATCTGTTTATAGATGGAATGATGAAGGAAGAAATTAAAAGTCTAACAGGAAAGGGCAGTGGTAGTGGTGGTGGAGGGGTCTGTAGATGAAATGGTTCTAGTCACAGAGAGACTCTAAAGAGGAACTCCAGATGCTGGTAACAAAGTTTGGTGGAGTGTATGAAAGCAGGAAGTTGAGAGTAAATGTGATCTAGTTCAAAGTAATGAGATGAAGCAGAGAAATGAGGTAGGATGTAATAACTGTATATAAAATAGGATGTAATAACTGTAAGTTTTAATGGGAAAGACCTGAAAGAAGTGGAATACATTAGGTACCTGGGAGCAGACATGGAGGCTGATGTAAGTACAGGGGTTGAAGTCTGTCAGTGGGTGGGAATTGGAGCTGAGGTCTTGGGTGCATTAAGCAGTGTGTGGAGGGAAAGGTCAGTGTCTATCAGGGCAAAGATTGGCATACTTGAAGATATAGTAGTCCTAAAAGTAGGTCTTAGGCTTCGAATGCAAAAAAAGTTAAGGGCGGATGTCCCGAAAATGAACTGTATGAAGATAAGGTGGTGTGAGGCAGGTTGACTGTGTAAGGTCTAACGGTATAAGAGAGAAGTGTAGTAGTAAGCACAGTCTGTCTGAAAGCTGACAAGGGAATACTGATACTATTGTTCAGATACAGGGAGAGGATGAGCAAAGAAAGACAGACTACG
The DNA here is from genome assembly GCA_038088735.1 of Panulirus argus. Lineage (NCBI taxonomy): Eukaryota > Metazoa > Arthropoda > Malacostraca > Decapoda > Palinuridae > Panulirus > Panulirus argus. Next base: position 11,988 of record JAYMFT010017762.1, read on the forward strand.
AGTTTTTAAATGTTAGGAGTGGAAGGAGGAAGAGGGAGACCAAGAGGGAGATGGAAGGATGGAGCGAAGGAAGCTTTAGGTTATCAGGAACTGAACATTCAGTAAGTTGAGAGGCATGGGAGGATCATTGTGGTACACAATGGGGTACAAGCAATATGCTGCCAATCAATGTGGTATCCGAGGGGCAATATGCTGTCAACAGGGTGAACTGGAGCATGTGAAGTGATGAAGCTAAACCATGTAATATTCTGTGGGGCATGGCTGTTGATGGTAGACTCTGGTGCATGTACATTATATGAGACAGCTAGAGAGTGAGTGTGCATATGAGACCATTAATCAACTGTTCATGATGCTAACTTAATAGGACAGGAGAAACAATTGAGCATAATCTTTTATCTTTTTGCAAAGACCAGTTTCTTTACATTTACAACTGAAACAGAGGACCTTCCTGAATTCAGAATGTGCCTGAAATAAAATAGCATCTGATGGTCAACTTATGCTAACTTGAATCTTTTCAAATAAAGCACAACACATGCAGGCTTCATTAAGACATTGTAGGGCATTATAAAATATGCTAGTAAATGGATTCTAAGAAATTATTAGGTGTACGATGCATTCCTCAACAGCATACAATACACTACTTACATCTCACTATGAAATCATGTTATAATTTCAAATATTTGTTTTATTATTCATACACATCTGTATAAACCACTTACATTAATTCATGAACATTATCTATATTCATTTTCTATGCTGCCCAAGTAGCACAAAAATTATGTATTAACCCCCATGTCATTCTGATGCTTATTGACCATCCTTGCCAATCCCATGACTTACTTTGGCTCCCTAGTTCCATCTGCTACCTCGTTCATTCCTTAGCACTTGAAATCACTCCATTTCTACACCAAGTTCTGCCCATTCAAACTCATTCTCAAACCAACCTGTCTCACCAACTGTTAAACCTCATTATCTTACTTTCATTCACATTAACTCGCAACTTCCTTTCAAACTCTCCTAAACTTGGACACCAGCTTATACAGTCTCTCTTGAGTCTGCCACCAGAGCCAAGTCATCTGCAAACAGAAAATGACTCACCTCCCAGGGATGCTATCCCCAGCACACCCTAGACCCTCCACTCTCTCCAAGACCTTTACATTTAGCTCCCTCACCATCCAATCTCATGAATGAAATACTCAACTACAATATCACACACCTTTGAAACAGACCCACCTTCACTTGAAACCTCTCACCTTCTTCTCTTCCTACTTACATGCACACCTTATTCTCCAAATAAAAACTCACTGCATCTAATATCTTTCCTTCCACACCATATATCTGTAACATCTTCCACAAGGTACATTTGTCAACTCTATCATATACTCCTTCCAGGTTCATAAATGCCACATGCAAATCCCTCTCATTTTTCAAGTGTTTCTTACAAAAATTGTCCAAAGCAAATACATTATCCATACATCCTCTATCAGTCCTGATGTTACACTGCTCCTCCCCAATCTGATGCTGTGTGCATGACACCACAATCTTAATCACTACTCACCCTTACAATTCAACAGGTATGTGGAAACCCCAATTATCTGGCATTCCATAGTATGGCTGTTTTTAAGATGCCAAAATTCAAAAATAAAATTCCATAACTTGTCACAATGCCAAATTAACCCATGTGGGTAAACAAATGATTAAGCAGGAGTACACACCACTTGAGCCCCCTTGTACCTTAAAACCACTGCTAGCCAGTCAAAAGGCTCAAGATCATCTACTTATGGAAAGTAAACAAAAAACAGTTTCTATTCCATTTTTCACTAATCATAGCCATGGTTAGATCAATTTCACTCACAATTTGTGCATTGCTTAATTCACTAATGGCAGAGCTGAATAATGTGGGTTTCTCTGCATACTCAACAAACTTATACCTCTGCAATTCAAGCATTCCCTAATATGATAGGGTGGTGGAATTAGGAGCTTTGGGATGGGCTGGCATGCAGAGCAAGAGAGTTATGTGAAAAGAGAGGAGGTGGTAAAAGCCTTACATAAGATGAAGTGTGGCAAAGCGGCTGGAGTGGACAGAACTGAAATGGAATTTCTCAAGAAAGGAGGTGACATTGTTGTTGGTTAATTAGTAAGGATTTCCATAGTGACGTGCCTGAGTATTAGCAGAATCCCTGTATAGTGCCAATATATAAAGGTAAAGGAGATAAAAGAAACTGCTCAAGTTAAGTTAATGAATTAAAAGCAATTCTATAATTATCATTACAGAAATGTATATATCTGAGCATAATTTCTGTAAACATGCAGGAACAATAAATAAATGTAGAGTCTTTATTGTACTTGTACAGAAGTAAATATTAAAAAAATAGAAGTAATCAAGTCACAAGACCTGCAAGTTAATTCACTAATTTATATTCCATCTCACTAATGAGACTTACAATTTGAAATGGCAAGACATAAAATTACCTTATAAGATGGTGTGGAGTGCTGTGGTGCAGACCCATGTTCTCTGATTGCTATCCTCTGTAGGTGCTGGACTTTCAGTGCTAAGTGGGCCTCAAAGTAATGTTTCACACTTAAACAAACTTGCTTTACTGTTTGCCACACCATCACTTCATTTGGTTCATCAAGCACATCCTGTTCCCACACATCTTGGAATAGGGAGAGTGTGGAGAGCATGTTCAGAACCTTACGAAGGCCATCTTGTTCATCAAATCTTTCTAAAATTGTTCTAAAGCGGAAAACCATCCCAAAGAACATAACTGCATGAGTTCTAGATGACTGATGTGAACATTCAAGTAGCCATAAAGCATAACGGATTAATTCATAAAGTACATTATCTGGCAATAGGCAAATTCTTTCAACAGCCTCTTCACAGTATGCTAGATACCAAAGACAGAGAGCTACACCATCTGCTGGAAGGGATGGTCGGGGAACCTGAAAATAAGGAGAGAGTGTTAAGCTACGTTCAGGAAACTTTCTAGTAAGTTAACTTTGAATTACTTTTCAGCAAGTTATACTAATCTATGTAATTAGCAGTGAATGAGAATATATCATGAACAAATAAATTTACATTGTATGTCAGCTTAAAGTACATGTGTAATTCTATCTATATCTCTGATGCCTGTTCCAGTTGAAACTCCCTCAAAGGGATGGCCATAGCCAGCAACACAGAGTCTCCATAACTAAAGAACTCCAGTGCCGCTTCTTAGCCTTTAGTGACTCACCCTTAACAGCCACTGGCAGAGGGCAAGTCTAGTGCAGAGGCTCCTATCTCATGCTCCTCATGACTACTTCTATCTAATGCTCCTACCTACATCTACCTAATGTTTCTACCTAATAATCATGCCTAAATGTTCCTACCTACTACTTCTATCTACCACTCTCACCATTTCCACTCTCACCATTTTGTCAAAAGGCAGGGCTAGCAGATAGTGCTCACTGCAGGAAAATCTAGAGTTACAAAGAATGAGCTGCGTGAGTTAAGTGTTGTCAAGTGTTACATATGACATGGAGAGATTGTATGTTTGTGGACATAATGCCAGTAGTCCACATGTTAGTAAGGCAGAAAGAAAAGACAACTACCTGGGTCAGGGGAGTGCAACAAGTCAACAACTAAAGTGCTGGCTCACTAAGCACATGTCACTAACCCTCCTGATACCCCTTCTCTTGACCTCTCCATACTATAATTAAACTTTAAATTTTTGTATCTGTCCACACTCCCAGTCTCATACTTCTGTTTATTCCACTGATCTACTACTCTTACACCATGAAAATGCCTCCTTACATCTTTTTTAATAAGCCTCACGCTTAATTTCAAGTTATGGCCTCTGAGTGTTTTATCCCTACACCTTTCAAAGAACTCTCCCTGTTCAGTTCACTCCCTTTCAAGCTGCATTAACTTACTGGAAAGGCCTCTAAGAGAATCATTTTCCATATATGATCCTAATTCTTATTAATGACATGTATAAGCATTTTATTTTTTGTACCCAGGGGTTTGTACTCCAAACTCTTTGCTTTCTATTCATCATATGTTCATAACTAAAAAATGGTAATGAACTACTTTAAGTAGGTACTACCTGTGCATGTATACTGTATATGTATATATTATTTATATCAAACATCAAGAGAGAAAGAGATGGGGGTACAGGGGAAGAGAAAGAGTGTGAAAAAATCCATATCTTACCTGCAACAGTTTTCGCATTCCACCCATGTTTACAAACTCTAAACAGAACTTCTTATGGAAGAGGAGTGATCCAAGAAAACGTAAGCCCTCAAAAGAAAGGCGAGCGCTTCCAGTTTTTCTGACATTCATGTAATGGAAGATCAACTCAAGGGCATTGTGTTCATACACATGACCTAGGGACTGTCAAGGGATGAATTAATGTCAATATCATAATCATGGTGTGCTGCAATAAAAGAATATTCAACAGATAAGATGCAAAAGACAATCTTTAACCCATCTCCATCTATACAGCATTTGTTGTACATTATCATGCATACAAAGACACGCAACAAAATTATTACTAAAAAAAAAAAAAAAAAAAAAAAAAAAAAAAAAAGTGGGCGAAACGAAAAAAAAAAA
>JAYMFT010017773.1:0-31333 GCA_038088735.1 Panulirus argus
TAAAACACTTCACTTCCTCCAATTTTTTCCCATTCAAACTCACTCCCCAACTAACTCATCCCTCAACCCTGCTGAACATAATCTTGCTGTTATTCACATTTACTCTCAACTTTCTCCTTTCACACACTTTTCCAAACTCAGAGTCACCAAATTTTGCAGTTTCTCACTCAAATCAGCTACCAGTCTGTCATATATTATTAAATATAAACCTGGTGACTTATAGTTAATGATGAGATCACTTATACATATCAACCTATTCCCATTGTATGAAAGTAAAGTATGGACTTCACTTAAAAAAATGCTTCTTAGTTTCATTATTTACATACTAAGTTGGTTCATCAGCTGAGACCAGCGTTTCATTTCACACTACCTCTGTACACTGAATGCTGCCATTGCTTCCTGCTGCTTGTCATTTGTCTGGCATCCTCATCTGAAGTATCCCTGGTCCTAATCAGTTTCCTTACTGCATGTTTGTCTCTTCCATTGTCTACCTCCTTCCATATATTTTGTGACTAGTACTATATTCCCCTTATATAAAGGTAAGGGGTATAAAAGTCATTGCCTTTATTACAATTTTTGACCAATTTTTATCTGCTTTATGTTCTAAATGGCCATACCACACCAAAGACATTTATCCTTGCCCCCTTTCTATTGATTTCTTCTTGCTACATTCTCTTTTTATGTCTCATATTTTTGTTTAAAGATAATTGGCATCTTAGCTCATATTTGGGCTCAGAAAGTTGGTTGTAATGCAGAATCTTCTGAGATTAGATAGGGCAAGGTAACAATAAACATTTTTTATGCCATCCATTGATGATTGTTGACATTTTTATTTTTATTTATTTATTTATTTTTTTTTTTTTTCCCCCCCAGTGAATACCAGTCATATACTAAACATTTTGAGTAATTTTTTCAACCATTTATCATATGGGATTTTGAGCACCATTGTCAGTTGGCTTGCCTTGTCTGTGCAAAAAAAAATACTTCAAATTTGCTACATAATTCCTCTTAGGAATTGATAATCCAGAGGTACCTGGTGCAGGATATCAATGCTAAGCTTGTGTGATTTGTAAGCAAGTCTCAAAGTATGACGATTTCACAGGCTCTTCTTGAATCTCAAAAGCGTCTTCAGGAAATGGTGCCAGGCTGGAAGTTTAATCTTGGATTTAGTGGAAAGTACTATCAGAATGGCTACCCTGAAGAAAACATTGGTGATATGGCACTTCTTGGTTAGTATGATATTCCTAGTTCATCGTTATAGGGATCAAGTTTATGATAACATCAGATGTGATTAGCCTGCATATTATGATGATATTCCAAAATGTAAGCCAGTTAAGAATTTATTGGTTATTTAAACTGTATATGTTTGTGAAGATATCTCTGCTTTCTTCTTCTTGTGATTGATATGTCCTGTAAGCATGAGGGATTCTTAAGGGTTATCTCTGTGAAAGTCATTGTGAGGACCTTATTACCCTTAGTAATACATTGAGGGATCACAGGCCTACTTTGCATTTTACTAGTAAGTTATCAGTGATCATGGCAGAGAAGTGGTGGAAGAATGCATGGAATGGTGTATGTGAGGGGGCATGTAAGGACAGGGATAAGTGGAGACTCTTTTGCCATGGCCACCTTTGATGGGAGTTCACACAGAGAACTTTTAAAACCCCATACCAAGGTTTGTCTTGCAGGATATTGTTTTGTCACTATAGTTGCCCAAATTATTTATTTATATTCTCTCTCACAGAACATGTAGATGATTTTTGGTGGTTCGGTCACATGTGGGGGCACACACAGCCTCACACACTCACCCAAGAAGACCTTGAAAAACAGATGCAGCTCAACAAGCAGTTTGCCTGGAACCACAACATACCAACTGACTCAGGTGAGTTGGATATTAGGGATTATCCCAGCCAACCCCATAAACTGTTGCAGCATTTATAGGTCTTTCAGTCAGTTAATGATAGCAATGGTAAAGATTATAGGAAGAGAATTCATTTTTTCATACGGTTAGAACTGAGGAGTGTGTAGAAAGAGATGGGTGTGGTTGATGGTATAGTAGGCCTGACCAGATTTTGGGCAAATATGTAGAGGTAATTTCATTATATGGTGATCCAACAGACATTGCTTTCCTTTATATATTTGAAGTAGCCAAGGCAAACCATGAAATAGTGTATAGAACTTGGCAGAGGATAATTAGGTTTGTTGTTGATGCATTATTCATTGCAGATTTAGATTGGATGTGTGCAATTGAGTGCGTTGTTTGTCTTTTACTGATGTACCTTTGTAAGGTATGAAAAGCAGTTGTGTACAGTAAATTTTCCTCTAGATTCAAGAAATGTTATATTGTATGCAAGTCCATTATACAAGTTAAGCAAGAAAAATAGGTAATACCTGAGCTACATATGCTGCTTAGGTTGCAGTTTTATATGTGACTCATCACCTCTTTCTCAGGGTATAGTGTTGCTCCTCATCATTCTGGAGTGTATCCAGTCCATGAGCCACTTTATGATGCATGGAAAAAGGTATGGAATGTGCGTGTGACATCCTCAGAGGAATATCCACACCTATACCCTGCCAGGATGCGGAGGGGCTTCATTCATCGTAATATTATGGTGAGAGAGAAGTGGCACTAGCACATTTTTTAGTGCTGTCATAGTATTATGGTTATGTAGATTTAATAAGCATATATATACCTCTCTTCCACTCTTATTCATTTCCTTCCAGATTAGTAGCAAAGGATAAAGTTTGTAAGCGAAGGAGGGAATACTTTAATGAACTGATTAAAATTAAAAGAGGTGTCTTTTGGTACAATTGGAATAGAGGTAAGAAAAGAGAGAACTACATGTATGTGTGGGAAAGACTTTACAAAGGAGGAAGTAAGAAGAGCAATATAGCTCTTATAGAATGGAAAAGGTAGGGGGTATAGATGGAATGATTTGTAAGATGAAGAATGGAGGTGATATTGTAGGGAAGCAGATCTGTAAAGTGTGTATAAGAAGCATGGAAAAGTGGTATGGTACTTGGTTAAAGATATTGACTGTATAAAGGCCAGGGGAATAAAAGAGTTTGTAATACTTATTCAGGAATAAATCTAATTAGCTTAATGGATAAGGTGTTTGATGAAATAGTGATTGATCACAGGGCTTCCAGGCTTAGTATCTCTTCTGGTTTATGTACATTAAAGGTGTAAATAGGAGCTAGACTATTTCTCTTTTGTAAATTATTGCCCTCAGTTGACTTTCCAGCATTAGTATCTCAAAAAATCCTTTTTCTGGGCATACCTTTATAGATCCATCAAAATGAAGTCTACTTTTTCGTCATTATTGATCACCTTTCTTTTTCCCTTCTCAGAAGCTGTTGAAGCTCTGTACCTGTTTTACTCTTGCTTTTAAGGGGGTTATCCTACTTCCAAGGTATTATCCAGTGGCAAAACTAGAGGCATCTTAATTCTATTCATTAGTGCCAGTTAAAGTAAAACAAAAAGGATGATACTCTCAAGGTGCCAAATAGCAGTCTTCCATGGTCAGAATATTGATGCACCATTCCAAGGAGTTTCAGAGGAGTTTTGAATGTGCAGAGTGTTTTCGAAAGTCAGTTATTTTGGAAGGTTTTAATTTCAGATTTGTGACTCTTGAGTGTTTCGTGATTAAACTTAAAATGCTGGAGTAAAACCTACAAAATTAATTTGTTTTACATCAGTCAATAAAACCTTGTTAGGAGATCAGGAAATCTGAATTCATAACACCTGTATATGAGGATGTAAATGCCTTTCATATGCTGTTTAAGAAATACACATTTTATGTATCAGATTGTAGAAATTAGGCTGGGCAATTTCCATTGTGTATTTTGTATCATAGCAATTTATTTTATATTTTTTGCATACTGAGAGATAATTTTCTTTCACCAGGTGCTACCAAGACAGACCTGTGGCCTGTATACTCACACAGTATTTATAGACAAATATCCTGGAGGGCGTGCCATGCTTGATGCTAGTATCCATGGGGGGGAGCTCTTCCAAACCATAGTCTTCAACCCAGTGAGTTTTTGGATGTTATCTTGCCTCATGTCTGAAGCACATGTGTTTGAATTAATTACTTTAATTGGAAGTATCATGCGATTTTTATGACTACAGCGAATTTAAATCAGAAGGAATAAAGCACTGAAAACTGAAACTGAAGTAAGCAACATAGAATGTGAGTATGTTGTCTTTAGGCACAGAACTTTAAAACAAGTTGAATTTGTATGGGACCCCCCTACACTGAGGATCAGATCCATGTATTCCATTTTTTCTGCTTTTGTTATTGCTATGGCTTATTGTTTATAATAATTTGATTTCGATCTAACAAAAATGATACATCTGACCTCTAGTGATAGCAGAGAATTTAAGTGAAAAGAAAATTAAAATTTCATTTCATTACAGATCAGTATCTATATGACTCATCTCAGTAACTATGGCAATGACCGTCTGGCCCTGTACACATTTGAATCTGTCATCAAGTTTGTCAAATGTTGGACAAACCTCAACCTTCGTACAGTGCCGCCCCTTCAGCTTGGGGAAAAGTACTTCCATCTTTTCCCGGAAGAAAGAGATCCTATCTGGGGGGTAAGTTTTGCATGTGTTTTGGTATACAAGCAGTAAATGCAGGTAGGTGCAGAAAGATAGTAAGAAACTTACAGGGACACAGATATGTATAGGAAATTATTTGAAGGCCAAGGCCCAAATATTTAAGCACATAGAGCATTATAAAACATACAGTAGTTCAAATGTAATAAACACACTGCTTCCAAATCCTACAATGCGAGCGAGAAGTCACTTTCAGTACAGCTGTATCATCATCAGTGGACAGAAAAAGAATATGTACAATATCTTAGAGGACATTTTCAGTCCAATTGAGTCCATCAAGTCTCAGCTTCTGCATGAAGTGCAGCTCTTAACTGCAAGAGCCCCATTAAATGGGTCTTAGAATTGTTTGGTATTAATGTTGATGATGCTGCTAATGATGATGAGAGTAATGATAAGAATGATATAGTTGTTATGGTATTAATGATAATGATTATTGTAAATATAAAATAGGGATGATAATAAGATAATATCAATAATAAGAAGAATAATGTTAAAAAATAATAATAATTTTAATTATAACAATATTGTACTACAGAAAAAAGTTGAGTGCTGTGATTAGTGTGAACTTAATTGAATATGTAAGGATATACTGCAACTGTGTAGTTAAGGTTTCTCATTCAACCTCCTTGTTCTTGATCTTTGCTGAACATGGTTTATATGGTCCATCTGTATTTCTAGAATTTCTGCTCTCACTGACTCTCTTTCTCCTTCTTTAGGTTTGTACAATGATGTGATGTTGAAAAAGGAATGATTTAAGCTTGTTTATTGCAGTATCCATGTGCTGACCGGCGCCACATGGAAATTTGGGCTAAGGGGAAGACATGTGAACAGTTGCCAAAGTTCCTAGTTATTGGTCCACAAAAGACAGGAACAACAGCCCTCTACACCTTTTTGGCTATGCATCCTGCTATTATGGCCAATTACCCATCTCCTGAAACCTTTGAGGAAATTCAGTTTTTCAATGGGAAAAATTACTACAAGGGTATTGACTGGTAAGTGTGACATACATAGAAATTGTGTATTTATTGTTTCTATGTATGTAATTGCCTCTTCCTCTTCAGCAATGTAGGAACAAAGAAAAATGAACAACAGATTCATTAGCTTTTTTTTTCTTATATTGAAGTCTCCAGTCACAGACAAAAGTCCACATCAAGGCTTATGTTTGCTCCCCAGCTGTTATTTACAATGTACTGAGACCATTGCCTACCATCCACAACCAAGCCCTGCAGACTTTTCCATGGTTTACTTTGCTTCATAATCCCTGGTTCATTCTGTTGACAGCATATTACCCCCACCCCTTATGCACATTGATCCAGTTCATTTTATCTCTTGAACACCACTTACCTTGTGAATGTTGAGGCCCTGACACTCCAGAGTATCTTTCACTTCATCCTTCCATCTCTCCTTGGTTTGGCCCTTACACTAACTCTCTCCATCTATGACAAGGAGAACCACCCCTAGTCAGTCTTCGATCATTCGTCCTTTTCATTTCTGAACCATTTCTGCACACCCTGGTCAGCACTATAGTTTAAATTGTGCTTATTATCACACCTTCTTCTTACACTGTCATTATGTAAATAATCAATGCACCTAATGCCACGTAATGTTCTTAGGCATTTCATTTTCCACATGTTTACTCTCATCATTTCTTTTGCACTCAGTGCCCAAGGCTTTCATCCATACAACTCTGTTGGAACTGCTACACCTTTAGAAATACCCATCACTACCTTAACAACGACTGACATCTTCCACATACTCCTTAGTGCACTCAGGACCTTAGCACCCTCTTCTGCCATATGTCCCACTTCAACCCCCATGGTTCCATTCACTGCAACATCAGTTCCTAGATACTTCGATCACTCCACTTCTTCGAAGTCCTTCTTTCTCTTACTCTTACTGTAGACCCATTCCTCACTCACAGGCCAGTGCATTTAGCTTCCTCACCAGCTTGCTCATAAACCGATTACATGCCCTTGAAGTAAACTCAGCTCCACCACAGACCACTAACCCTCCTTTCCTTCTTCCCACTCTCATGCTTTTTTTTTCTCCTGGCAAAAAATACGTACTGCCTTTAGTAACTTTCTGTTTACTCCATATCCTCATAGCACTTCCCATGAGACCTTTCTATCAACTGTATTATATGCTTTTTCAGACCTATAAGTGCCATTAACAATGCTCTCTTTCAGAAAGTGTTTCATACACAAATTATTCATAACAAAGCTTGGTCCACTGACCCTCTCCCTCACTTGTCAGATACTCTTTGTGTGCCCCACCCTCTCGGTCACCACTAGTTACGATGGAGACAACAGTGTCTAGAGATGATGGTATTCAGTTGGTTAGAGACTGAGTTAAGTCCAAGTCAGATGGCAAAATAACGGAAACAGAAACTAACTGTAGGTTTAAAGGGTTGGGCAATGAAGTAGATAAACCTACCTCACGCTGTTTGCGATTCTTGAGTTAGACTCCTATATATGCATTTTTTTGGTGAGATCAGAGATAGGAGGATGTTACACTGGGGCTATCCCCCATCCCCCTTTCTCCTCTTTTCCGGTAATTTACCATGCGCGATGTATATTCTACGGAATTCCTCCTTGTTTTCTAGTGTCTCAACCTGCTTTAGCACACCTGGCTAGATGACTCCAAATTATATTTAACCATTGTTGCTTGTCCTTACATACTTTACCGCCACTTTTTCTCTCCTTTATTGCTGAGGTTGCACCTGGTAATTCTAGTGCCTTTAGTAACCATTTAATAGGCATTTTGTATTTCTTTCCTAATTCTTCTTTATCTGGTATATGTTCTTCATCCAGTTCAAAAATGATCAAAGATTTATGTGTGATTAACTAATCTTTCAGATTTAGGTGCCACCTGCGTAAGTCCATCAGTTTTGGTTCATCACCCTCTGCACCTCTGGCTTTCTCGATAATCTTTCTTTTTTACTAATAAGCACTAATCTTTTATGCTCTGCACTTTTCTGAAATCTTCACCTTAAAGACCATAAACCTCTCCTCGTTCATTCTCTGCACATGTCCAGACCATTTCAGCACTCCTTCTTCAGCTTTCTCATGTGCACTCTTCAATTACCACACCTCACTCTTACCCTTTAATTACTGACTCCATCAAACCACCTCTCACCACATATTGTCCTCAAACATTTCATTTCCAATGAACCACTCTTTTCTGCACATTATCATGGTTTAATTCCCTTTACTTTTTATCTTTTTTCTTTAGGTATATGAAATTCTTTCCAGTTCCAGCAAATTCTTCCAGCAAATTTTTGTTTGAGAAGAGTGCCACTTACTTTGAGGGAGAGATGGTGCCAGAGAGGGTCAAAGCCCTTCTTCCTCATGTAAAATTGGTGAGTGATGTTTGCTCTTACCTGCCTTCTCATGCATTACTGAACTGGTAATTTTAATTACAGATGTATTTTGAATATATCAAAAGACAGTTGACTTGAATATTTTGTAAAATCCTTACTTTTATGGAAAGTTCAATTGAATATGAATAAAGAAAAAGCATACGTTCTGAAATTTAGAGTACATATTCCTGATCCTTTGCATTCCAAAAACATTTGTCAAGTCCATTCAAGGTATACCTGATTGGTAAATTCATTCCAATTTTACTTGTGTGACATACTTGCTGTTGATATGCTAGTTTGTGGGCTGAAAACTGAATCTGATTGACCGGAAGAAAATGATGATAAATATTTTTGGGAAGGGTAGTTTGGATAGGGTATGAGTGAATGTCAAGTGTTGCATGAACATATGAAAGGAATGGAGTCAGGGATGTGAGATCAGGCTTGTTAGTACGTCTAGATAATTGTGCAGTGGAATGTGATGGACATGTCAAAGAGTTATATGGCTTTAGCCTGGCAAAGACACCTGTCTTTAAACAACCCATTACACATGCTCCTATTATGTAGAATTTTTAACTGGAGAGGAGAGGAGATATTAGTAGAATTTGATATCAAATGTATTAAATTCAAGTACTTTTATGCTTTTTTGTATCATACCTTCAGGTGATAACAATCATCCCTCCGAGTAAACGGGCATATTCTTGGTATCACCACATGCGTGCCCACAGTGATATCACATCCCATCAGTTTAGTTTCCATGAAGTCATCACAGCTACTGAGAAGACTCCAAGACAACTCAGGAATTTACGCAACAAGTGAGTCTATATATAGATGGATATAGATGGGTTTTGCTTCATTGCATATGACAGATAAAGGATGGATGTGAGTGAATGCAGCATTTCTTCATTTTTTCCTGACATTAGCATGAAAATAGCAATCAAGTATGCAAATGAAAATATATATATCACCATATCTTGTGTTAGCAGTGTAGTGCAAGGAACAGACAAAGAAAGGCCCCATTCACTTGCAAACCTTCTCTAGCTGTCATGTGCAATGCAATGAAGCCACAACCCACTGTCCTGTGCTTCTTTCCTCAAGTTTTGTATCCCCTAAATCCCATCCACTAAACAGTATTTCCTTGCATTCTCAAAAACTCTTATTTCTTAGGTTTCTTAATGAATCTTCAGTCCCATGACTTCCAACATAATTCTTGAAATGCCTACTCAGTTTTTAAATGTGGCTTTATTTTTGTCATCCTCTGATCTTGCTTCTTAACAGGTTCCCATAACATCTGCAAACATTTCTTTTCTAGTCTTTTTCATAATTTTTATCCTCAGTCTGCAGATCTAGTTTTGTTACTTTCCTGTAGTTTAATCCTACCACACTTTCTAGGCTCTAGCAGTGCTATAGGTCTTAGGTTATCCTTCAAACTATTACCTTGAAAGATGTGAAGAATTTAGATCTTTTAACAGACTGACTGTTGCCGTTTTGGTTACATTGAAAACTTTACGCTGTTCGCAAATCAGAGTTGTTCTCTTATATATTAACTTACTGCATTTATTCACTTCACGTTGTTATCCGCCCCTGCAGACTTGGTCTCCTTAAAAGGAGAGGAACAAAAGAAACAAAAAGATATTGATTCCCTGTAGTTGGCAACATTCCTTCATTTGATTTGAACCTGGGAAGCTTCCATTCCCATACCCTACATAAATTCACAAACGAATTGAATACCTTACGGATATACGCTTAGGGAGCCCTTCATATTTTACTTCCCACTTACTGGTTTAGCTTTGGACAAGGTTAATGAAATGCTGTTGAAGTCATAACAGTAGAGGAAATAAACTACAGTTTGTTTCATTCTCTCATTTTCCAGATGCCTGATTCCTGGTATGTATGCAAGGCACATAGAAAGATGGCTTGACTACTTCCCTGCTTCCCAGCTAACCATAATTGATGGAGAAGAGCTAAGAAATGATCCAGTTTACATTATGAATGATCTTCAGAAATTTCTCAATATTGAACCATTTTACAACTATACAGAACACCTAAGGTACTCACAAGAAAAAAAGTTCTCTTGCTATGTGAAGATAGATACAAGTAAAAGACAGCATGTCAGACATATGTAAACATCATTAAATAAACACACATGGTCACATGTATAGGCAATATTATTGATTTATTTATGATTATCCAAGGACCCACATCTGAAAGGTTCATGGTACTACCCAAAGACCCCTTTTACAGAGGCTCCTTTATTCCACTAATTAGCAGGGACAAGATGGACTCCTTTGAATTGGAGTTCTTTGATGAGATTGTACTCTGATTTGTCAAAGGTGCTAAAGGTGACTTTTCACTTGAGATGTAACTTCAAGCAGATGGAGTCTGGTAACACCTTTTGGTTGTTTCTGTATATATACACTGTGGCATGCTAAATGTGGGAGATGGATTGGGAAAAAGGGTAGTGAGTGGTGGGATGAGGATTAAAATTTCTGGTGAAAGAGAAACGAGAAGTGTATGGGCATTATATACACCCTAGCCACAGTGAATGGGTTATGCATCCTTCATAAACTTTACTTGTATAGTCTTATATTTTGAAGCTAATATTAAATAAATGTATTCAAAGGTACGATAAGAGGAAAGGTTTCTTCTGCCAAGTGATAGAAGAAGACAAAACTAAGTGTCTAGGTCGAGGGAAGGGACGGATCTATCCTCCCATGAATGAATCAGATGCCAAGCTCCTCAAGGTAAGACTTAGTTATGTCTTTAAACACTGTTTTCCTTATCAGACACTTTTTCCTGTGAAAGACCTCTGAAAGGATTGGCTGTGTCCAGTTTTCTGTTTTGATTAACATAAAACTTCCAGACAAGTGCATGGTATCTCCAGGATACCATGCAACTTGTCTGCTTTTTTAGGGAGTCTTTAGAATCATAATTTAGCCTCTCATTTCATCAGCATAGATCTTTTATAGTTCAGGCATAGTGTTAAGTAAAAGTCGGTATGATTTGGGGACATGGGGTATTCAGCAATGGGAATAGAATTGGCGATGAATACAAATAGTGAACAGCTTCTGGATTTGTGTGTTAATAAAGCACTGGTGAGTGTATGTGGATGAGTAGGAAAGCTGGTCAGCAGGCATCCTTAGATTATGTACTAATTGATAGGAATAAAGGGAGAGACTCTTGGGTATGAATGTGCTGAGAGGAGCAGCTGGTGATATGTCTGATCATTATCTGGTGGAGGTGAGGATGAAGATTTGTTGCGGTTTTTGGAAAAGAGGCATTGATATGGGTAAAGAGAGGGTGGTCAAATTAGGTGAGCTTGAAAAAGAGACATATAAAGAAATACAAGGAGAGATTGAGTGTAGAATGGGAAAAGATGAGAGTAAATGAAGCTACTGGAATGGTTGAGGAATGGGAGGTATTTAGGGAGGCAATGCTGACATGTGTGACAGAAGTGTGTGGCATGCAGAAGGTGGGAGGTGAGCAGATGAGGAAGGGTAGTGAGTTGTGGAATGACAAAGTAAAATGCTATTGAAAGAGAAAAGAGAGGTATATGAGCAGTACTTACAGGGAAGTAGTAGGTGTACAAAAGAAATTTTTAGGTGTTCCAGAGGAAAGGTGCTGGGGCAGAAAAAGAGGGCAAATGAGAGTTGGGATGAGTGAGTATCAGCAGACTTCAGGGAGAATAAGAAATGTTTTGGAAGGAAGTTAACAATACAAGAAAAACAAAGAGAACAAATGGGAACATCAGTGAAGGAGGCAAATGGTGAATTGGTAATAAGTATTAAGGAGGAGATGGAGTGAGTATTTTGAAGGATTATCAATTGTGTCTGATGATAATGATTGACAGATGGAATGTGTTTGGGTTGGGGAGGTATGCAAATTCAGAGTCATGGAAAGTGGTTAAGTGAAGAGAGAAAAGGAGGTAAAAGCCTTGCATAAGATAAAATGTAGCAAGGTATAATTGTTAAATTTCTAAAGAAAGGGGTTAACTGTGTTTTTGATTGGTTAATCTGGATTTTCATGTGTATGTGAATAGTTGCATTGCTGAATAATTGATTTATTTGTGTAGTGATGAATTGAAATGGTTAGTTTTGTGTCACCCAACAGAAGGTGTATGTGGTATCACTTTAAATGTAATTCTCAGAATCTTTTATCTGCTTTAACTTTCTTTAGAATCCTGTAACAAGGGAGTTTGTTTCTTTTGGAAGCTTCTAAAGTAAGATATTTTTCTCCTGAACAGGAATACTACCAGCCATACAACATAGCCCTGGAGAAGCTATTAACACGGCTTGACTACCCAGTACCTGGCTGGTTAGAAGATGAGTTACAATAGGTATTGTTGTAGCTGTAGGGGATACCTGACTTGCCAAACATGATAATGTCTGGCAAATTCTATAATGTATTGTACATCTTTGTGGGTGATATTCACTCAGAGGGTGTATTGTTGCTTGAATAATTAGTCCTGAACTCTCATAATATTATGTGGAGTCAGTGACTTAGATGCAAAGGTGATTTGTTTATTGCTTTTTTTTAGAATTGCATAATTAGCAATACATATAGTTAAGGATATGTAACAAGTAACTACAAACTCAAATTGACTATAAGCTTAAGTTAGTCAAAAGCAAATTATTTAAGAAAATTAAGGTTTCAGTTATACCGGTATAAAGAATGAACGTTTAGAGAAAACTACATGGTTAGCTATCTTGGAATAGTATGAGGTGGCTTAGTAGATATATTTTGTATTTAAGTGTATATGTAAATTGATTTAAACTGGCTTCATATTGTAACTGAAAAATTCTTGTTTGCTTTAAGATAAGCTTACATCTGAGAACTAAAATTAAAATGTAATATATTAGTATGGTTTTAATTATTGTGGACAATAATGACCTGGTTGACTGCCAAAAGTGTTGTAGTGGGATAATAAGTACCTGGTACCGGTGTTTATTGTGCTGCCATGCAGCAGCTGCAGATTTTCCTTGTCTCTTTTGTCAATGAATATAGTTCCTTTAATTCTCGATATTCGCCTCTGACTTCAGAAAAGATGGTACTTAATAATTTTCATGAAAAGATATTTTCCATGATATCAGATCATAATGATGTAGCTAAAAAGTTCTGTCTCCTGTCATGTGTTCTACAGCTATGTGGGTTCCCTGTGGAAGAGGATCTCACAAATTAAGATCTAGTCAATGGTGCATTTTACGCAAATGAAAGCTGTGTGTATTTTACACTTGTGAATGAAGATCCCGAAGCTTTTAACTCAATTTGATTTCTGAATTATATTTATATATAAATCCTCCCCTCCAGTTTTCACTTTTCGAAAAGAAGGAACAGAGAAGGGGGCCAAGTGAGGATTTTTTCCCCTAAGGCTCAGTCCTCTGTTTCTTAACGCTACCTTGCTAACGCGGGAAATGGCGAATATGTATGAAAAATATATATATATATATATATATTTATTTATTTATGATGGATTCCCAGTAAAAATTATCTATCTATCTGTATCTTGTTATTTCCATTTCTCTGCCTGTCTGTCTTTTTTTTTAAAGTAATAATGAAATATAGTAATATTAATGATAATGGTACTAAAATTGATAAGTGAATAAATGTAATTATTTTGTGTTAATATTATATATAATCAGTATCCTGATGTAGTTGTTCTGTCTACCCCATCCTCAAAAACAAGAAAGATATACTTTAAAGATTTTGGTGAATTTAGTCTGCTTTCATATTTTAGGATATTAATGCAGTAAGTATAGTTGAAGGCAAATATACCAGGAGATGATTTTTCATATTGGATTCCTGTAGAACATGATAGTGATGTTATATAGACGTTTATGATTGAAACATGACAAGATCACTTGTGTTTACCTTTTCACTTGGACAGATGAATCTGACTGCTTTTATTCAAGATACAGTCCTTTTTGGAGACTTTTGCATCCCTATAGACATTCACATTATTTGCATTAATCCATCTGGGAAATAATATAGCTGGGAGAGTCATTAGTAGCATTCATTTTATGTAATATATTTTATTTTATGGGAACTGAGTGAAAAAATAGATGTTTAGTGAATCTTTGAGGTAGATTTCAGATAAGTTTTTGGCAGTCATATATTGATTACGTGCACTAATAATTACTGAGATTTAACTTTTTTATGTAGGATGTTCGTAAATAATCCAAAGGGTTTTGATGCATTTCCTCCTCTTTCCTATAAGGATTGGCAGGCTTAAGACATCCTCATGGCCACTGTAGAATGTTCTTTGAATTGTGTCACCCGCCAGATTCAAAATTGACTGCTCATTCATCATTTTAAGGCATGTCATTTTTCAACTTTACGAAACCACTGAACTACCATGTTAGCCATATGGTAAAGTTGCCCTCAGTTCGTCATGGCCTTCTGCTCAAGAGAGTTTAGTATGACACCGGAAAGCCTTTCAGAAATTAGTATACTCAAAAGAGAGAAATAATCTCTTCTGTAAAAGTATGCTTTGTTCATATGAAAGTTATTTCTGAAGTCATCCACTTGTATAGGGATGGAGAAGACGTGAGAAATGAATGATATTTAGTACCAGAAAGACTTACTTATACAAGAACAACAAACCAACAGAAAAACGTTTTTACTATAGAGAGTTCCAGAAGCTAACTTAAGATGCTTTGGGAAGACTTTGGAAGATACAAAGAGAAACAAGATGTATTGCAATCAAAATGGGAGAGGCACTGGAAAATTTTTTTTCATCAGGTAACGAGTTGATACATTATGCAGAGTTTCTTTCACGATTGTTCGTAGTTTCCCCTAGTTAGTGAGGTAGCATCATGTATAGACAAAGAAAACGAATCGCTCATAAATATCCTTTCTGTAGCTGCCATGTATAAAGCACCAAAACTACAGTCCCCTAACCACAACCAAGCCCCACAGACCTTTCCATGGTTTCCCCTGACCATGTAATATTTCCTGGTTCAAACTGTTGATATGCATCCTTTCCTGTATATCACCTCTCTCCAATTTACTCTGTCACGTGCATGCTCTACACCCTTCTGCATGTTCAAACCCAGAGTGTTCATTATCTTTTTCAATCCATCATTCCACTCCTCCTTGGTGTCCCCCTCTTCCTCTTTCCCTCCACATCAGTCATCCTCTCCTCACTCATCCTTCCCATATGTCCAGACCATTTCATCATACTTTTTGCAGCTCTCTCGAACATCTTTCTAACTAACGCACTTCTCTCTTACCTTTTGTTATTCATTTAACCCTCTTCACACCACATACTGTCCTCAAACATTTAATTTCCAATAAATCCATGCCCTTCTCTTCATATATATCAGAGGTCCAAGCCTCATATCCATGTAACACCAACAGTTATGTATATCATCTTGTTTTAACATTCTTCAGTGTCTGAGACATTGTTTTTCTTCCAAAATTAACAGTTTCCTTTATAATCTGAGCGGTTTTAGATCTTTGAGGTACATGTTTTGTGATATTATGGAATCTGGAAAAATGTTCTTTAGCAAATCAAGTGACTGACCCACTGTGTTTAATGCTATGTTGTGTTCAGCATTAAAAGCACCCACTTTTATTTCCAGCCTTTTGACCATGTCATCTTCCTCTACAGCCTTATGGGATATGTTGCATTCTTTGCAACCATTTCATCTTCCTCTGCAGCCTTGTGGGACACATTGCCTTCCACTGTCTGTACTTTCACGGTGTGAGATTTAGAGGACTTGTATTTCTTGATGCAGATAAAGTTCATTGATCTCAACATTGTATGCAAAACAACGCTGTGGTTGGATTTTCTTCCACCTTCCACAGCCATCTACTAAATATCTCTTAGCATAGCCAGGCATCCCAGCATTTTCTTTAGGGTGGTTCAGTGATAAATCATGAAATGAAAAAATAAACTGGATTATCATTCACAACCTTTCATGTGAACATTATTGTCCAGTATACCTACTTTCTATGCAATAAATGCTTTCATTTTTGTCCATGCTGATATTAATTTCTCAGACAACGAATGTAAGAGCATAAGTGATACTTGGTTCACACTTTCTCTTGGTCTACTAAACCTGTACACCAAGGAAACCTGCAAATCAGGGCAACTTGTGAGACAATGTGGCCTGTGGATCAAGATAAACTGTACACCAAGGCAGCCAACAAAACACGACATCCAGTACATTGTCTGGAGATAAGCAAACTTCAAAGTACAGTATGCATATTGAAATACCATTATTACCTTACCACCAACGACTGTTCCTTGTTTACTACACAAGGAGCTTACACTGAAGTTCCCTCGCAGTCTAGCTTGCATGTACGCATTGGGTAGTGTGCGAGTTAATATTAGCCAAGATTTATCCTGGCGTTAGCTCTTGTCAGTGACAGGCTTTTCTTTTTTTTTCTTTTTTTTTGTGTGTGTGTGTTCATTACTGGCACAGGTCGGGGTGTGTACGCGCAATTGGGATACCGATACTGGCACAGAGCGGCCCTTTTATAAGTATAGTTTGCCGGGCTCTTAGGTGGATGTGTGTTGCTTAAAATGTAATTAATTGCTTCATCCCAAATTCATACAATACGAAAGTGGTTGATGTGTGTGTAAAGATTCGCTTAAAGTGAGCTTGGCACGGGCACTTGTCGGTGACTACGTATTCTTAGGTGTGCGATTACTGGCACAGGCCAGGTGTGTGTGCTTTGAGTGCCATTAGTGCCACAAGGCGGACCTAATGTAACTGTAACGTTGAGAGATCTTAGGTTGATATGTGTATCTTGTTAACTGCGGTAAATTGCTTCGTCCCAAATACAGTTCATTTGCAGCCAGTTTTTTGGGCATTTTTGGTTCGCAAATTAGACAAGCAATTCGCACTTTAGCATCTATGCTGGACAACATCGACTGCAAGTAGACGTTCAGCAATCCTAACGTTCGCTAAACATGGTCTACTTGTCAAGTATTTTCCTACAATAGATTGTAAATATTAATCATATTACTTTTAAAGCTAGAATAGAAAAAGTTACAACTGGGGTGCCAGAGGAATTAAGGTGTAACTTTTCTTGGGATAATTGATTTATAACTATTTCATTTGCTGCCTGGTGTGGTCGCTGCGAATGTTGGCATCTCAATATTGTGTCGTCAAAGGTTTGCCCGCCAGATTTATCCGCCCTGTTAACTGGAGCGCCTGCAAGAACAACAGAGATAAGGTATCGTCATCAACAAACATGATCATGACGAAATATCTTGCACGTAGCCTAAAGTCATGGTGCCATGGAAGAATTATATGTAGGAATGTGGCTACATCACCTGGCAGTAGCACGAAAGTCGACTTCAAGAGTGATTTTTACACACAAGAACAGCAGAAACTGCAGAATACTGTCAAGAAGGCAAGTCTTGCTTGATTGCTCTATTAACGTACTGTGGGAAAACAAGCATCAATGTGAACGTGAATCATAGTGATTACAGTGTGTTACCTAAATCATGGTGATTACAGTGTGTAACCTTACGTAAAGTTTCATTTTAATTAGGGAGGGGGGAAGGGGTCACCCAAAATAATGAATACCAAATGGTAAATAACAATGAAGCGATATATGAGACATCATTATCGGGTTGAGTTTGTACTAATATGAATTTATTTACCCATTGCGAGATGTAACATCACCAGAGAGTGCAACACTTATCGCTGTCTTTCAACAGAAGTTGGATATTTTTTCGATAGGTAAGTTGAGGCTTATATCAGTTGTTTTTTAATTGTATTTTTTGTATATTTTCTCATTAGAGAAAATTAAATTGATATAAATTTTATTAGCAAACTGAGTCACAGTAATACAGATGTATTTTATCAACTCTATTCCAATTTTTCTTGGATTTTGGTGGTATTCTGAGTTGAGGGATATCGGATCAAGGACACCAGGGAAATGACATGGATTAGGATGAAATGCATGTTAATGACCTTCCTTTATATTTGTAAGAAATGTATATCATTGGAATTGTTATGTCTAGTAGAAATGATCGAGACTGGGAACATTGTTTTTATTTTACGTTAATATATGGGATAGTGGAAAGGGCTATGATGATTGAGGGAAAAAGTGGAGCAGAAGTAAGAAGAACATATACAGAAATCAACAGATCCCCTCAAAGCATCACATAACTTCCCTTAGTGACCTAAATTTACCTTTCTTATTATGATGCTTGAGAATTACATCATTTTGTATTCAGTTGTGGAAGGTTTGTTTGCTTACTCTGTTTGCTGAGCGTATTTACTTACTCCCACTGCATGTAGCTAAGATGATGGAAGATGACATGATTGTTATTGCCCTGTTTTAATAATGATCTTGAAAAATAGGGTAATAGTCTTACTGTGAAGTGAGATGAAGGTTTTCATTGGTTCCCTTGATTTCTAGAAGTTTTTTGTTTACTTTTTAGCCTGCATTTTACTTGATCATCTTAGCTAAGAGTCCAGTGATATACATTTCTTTCAGATCCGTAAGTTATCTCTGTGGTACACTTTCCACAAGACCTGTCTGTCAGCTTATATCATATGCTTTCTCCCGATCTAGTAATGCCACATACACTTCACCCTCTTTTTCCAAGTACTCCTGAAAAATTCTTCAAAGCAAGCACCTGTTCCACACATCCTCTACTTCTCCCAAAGCAACCCTGTCCCTCCATGATCAGATTTTCTATGCATACCACTGCCCACTTAATCATGTCACAGACCACCTTACCAGGTACACTAAACAGACTTCTACCTCTATAATGTAAGCACTCTTTTTGAACCCCTTGTCTTTATATAAGGGCACTGCACATGCAACCAAACTTTGGCTGCACCATGAGTGAAAAGTCATTTTTGGTAAGATGGAATCATTGTCAAAAGACAAAGAGAAGTATCCACATGACCTCACTGTACATGTGGGTTATGTGCCTAGAAACTTGTATGTATTATTAGGAACAAATTTTCCCCTTTAAATGTATATAAGAAGGGGTGAGAGATTGTTTTCCTGTCCTTAGATCTTGAGCACTTCAGTTCCATCTCTGCCATCCAGCTTTGCCATTATTTTTGTTAATATCTAAACGATTATTAGTTCATAAGTTCGATACAAATCTACTGAAGAGACTTGTGTAGATGAGAGAACTGTACAGAAAAAATATCTGAAAAATACAGTGTTCTGTATCTTTACTGAGTATAACTTGAAAATTTTGCTAATATTTTTGTGAGTATCTAACTTATTATTAGTTCATGCATATGAGAACCTACTGAAGAGAATTATGTAGAAAAATATATAAAATATATAATTTACTGTTTCATTCACCAAATATAAGAAGAATGTTTCGCTCTGATAGCAATTGAGAATGTTTGGGAGCTAGGTAAGGTTTTTGTATGATATTTTCTGTACATGTAGATAATTTTTTATTTATGCATTAGCAAAGAACCTAATGAAGAGAATTGCTCAGAAAAAATTCATGAAAGATGCAATTTACTGGATCATTTACTGATTAAGAGTTGAATGATTTGAATCAAAGGCAATAGTGAATGTTCAGATACTACGTAGCACATCTATTTTGACCAGATAATTAGTATTACTCATGCAGAAACAGTATTTGTACCTTAACCTTATATCTGTAATAAAGCAATTATCCTAAGTAGTATGTATGCTAACAGCTTGTTGACAAGGAAATCAACCCACATGTGGATGAGTGGGAGAATGCAGGTCGTTGGCCAGCACATAAGATTATGAAGCTCTTTGGTCAGGCAGGTTTATTAGGAATCACCAAGCCTGAAGGTAAGTGTTCATAGTAATTTCTTTTGGGTCACCTGGGTTGGTTACATTTGAATGTTTAATGATAGAATAATAGTGTTATCATAGTCAACAAAAATATCCTAAAGTAATATGATACAACATAGTTTATGTTTTGCACATTCACTCATAATCTTGAGAAAGGCAGGCATACTTATAGTAAAAGCAGTGCAGCATTCTACTTTTTTTTATTCCTAATTAGGTTTCCCACTTAAAAAAGGTAGTATCAGGACCAAATAATCAATTGCCGCATTTGCACACAACTAGTCTCTTGTATATTGTACTGAACCATATAACTGCTGTCTTCCGTCAAACCCTACAGTCTCCTCAACAACTTGCAGTGCCTTGACCACTTCATGTACCCTGGTTCAGCACATTGGTCTCCCCATACTCTGTTGCTCCAACTCACTTTACACAATGCATGCCTCTTGCCCTCCTGAATGATCAGGGCCTGATACTTTAAAGCTGCTTCCACTCCATCCTTCCACCTCCTCAGTCTCCTCTTCACCATTAAAACATATTGATATAAAATAGGAAAGAAAGAATACAGAAACATTTTGCAAGTAAAGTAAGGGACTGCAGCCTGTGAACTACCACAAAAAATTAAGAGATAGAGCTTCATAGTCTCAAACATCAAAAGGAGAAATATATAATAACATCTGCCTGGCAGCAAATAGAGGGATTATATAACTGTTTTAAACATGAAATTAACAAGGCAAGGAAGATAGAATCATTAAGTCAAGAGTAATTCCAAGAAACATAACAAAAAGGTTGCAGAAAAAGGTAAATGATTGTCCAGCAAGTTGGAGGTATTATTGCAATACCTAGTGACTGCAGAAAAATTCAAAAGATTATACTTATGGTTTAAGACGATACTAAATGAACAGAGTAGTTAACTACACCAGTTGAATAACAGCTGAAAAAAATAGCATTATGTAACAAGCAAGACTAGTAATGGGATAAGGAGAGGCAGTGGAGAGAAATATCAGTCTTTGACATACAAGTCAAGTGGTAAGTGCTGTGTGCTAGTCTTGCCATCATGGTAACATTTTGTTGTAGATGTATAGGTAGGTCAGTGATTGGTTTGGCAAAGATGTTTGAAGGTATAGTAGTTCCCACAATACAGTATAGATGTGAATCTTGGGCTTTGAATGCAAGAGTAAAGAAGAGGGTGGGTGTGTTTGAGATGAAATATGATGTAAGTTGATCCTGCAAGTATTGTCAGCATAAGAGAGAAGTGTAATAGAAAGCACATTATGAGAAAGCAGACAAGGTTGTGATGAATTGGTACAAATGTATAACAAGGAGTAGTGAAGAAATGCTGACTAAGAGGCTATATTATGTGTCAGAAGTCAAAGGAGCAAGGGGAAGGGGGAAATGTAAAAGAAATGGAAGGATGGAGTGAAGGAAGTTTTGGGATATCAGGGCCTAAACATTTTGGAAGTTGTGCTTAGGTGAAATGAATTGGACAAAATGGTCAAGTTCTGTTCGTGAGCTGAACCAGAGCAAATGAATTGGTTAAAGCAGATCATGGAATAGACTGTGGAATTTGGCTGAAGATGGTAGGCTTTGATTTCATTAGATTTTACATGGCAGCTAGCAAACAAATGCATGTAAATGAGGCTGTTGTTCATTTTTTTCTGATGTACATCACTGAGGCAGGAGAATATTATTTACTATGTATTATTGGATTTTTATTGGTGTACAATGCTAGTTTATGCTCAGTATTCATTTAGACTATATTGGTGCTTAAAGGCACTTTTAGTTTCCTTGTTACAAACATAAACAAGGCACGGAAAATGAAGCCTTACTTATAGTATACATTTGGTTTTAAATTGTAAATTAATCAAATCTTGTTCAGAGTAAGAGATTAGTTATTCCATGAGGACACTTGACTATCCAAGATTGTTTATGATGATAAACATATGGAATGACTGTTACTGCTGTATTGCCAGAGTATGGTGGGCTTGGCTTGGACTGTAAATACCAAGCTGCCATGGTGGAGACCATGGGTTATATTCGAGCTCTGGGTATCACCATGGGAATTGGTGTACAGACAGATGTAGCAACTCCTTCCTTAGCCAGGTATAGTAACGTATATGAATCATGTTGTTATTGGATGTGTGGAAATATCCAGTGAGTGAAAAAAGTGTGATTGTTAGGTAGGACAATGTACATAGTTTAAGATTACTTTAACTCAGTAATTGCATATAGTGATGTAAGATAACTTATAGGTGATGGACTCCATTTAAAGTTACTTGAAAATCTTGAGAGAAGGAGCCAAAAGAATAGCCTGCTCCAGTTAAGATAATCATATAGATATGTTGGATCTGCACATTTGTAAAGGTTCTAATCTGTTACAAGTTTGGATACTGCAGTTTTATATTGACAGAATTGTGAGTTTGGTTGTATCTTTGTTTATTCATGATTCCTTGGGCACTGATCCCTCTTCCAGATTTATTTTGACTTGAGAATATATTAAACATTTTGAAACAAAGTTGAATTACCCAGTGACTAGGCTGACTTTGTTTTACTTGATCTTCTGTAACCCTGGGGATGGGGGGAAAAATACTACCCTTATATCTCCTGTGTGTTGTAGAAGGTAACTAAAAGCTGCCACTGCAGGGCTGGACATCCTTCTTTTCTGAACTATCACTTTCTAAATGTAGGAATAAAAGAAGGGTCAAGTGAGGACTAATCCTTAAAATTTAGTCCCTGACTCTACCATAACTTGGATGGAGCAGGGCAAACAAGTATGAAAATATACATATGGCTTATACTGGTATGCTTATAGTGTTACCCATGTAGATAGCATTGCTGTTTTTTTTATTTTTTCCCCCACCTATTTAGATTTGGAAGTGATGCCCTCAAGCGTGAATTTTTAGTACCAAGCATCTCTGGAGACGTGGTAGCTTGCCTTGGTGTCAGTGAGCCTGGTGCTGGTTCTGACGTGGCCAGCATACACACATCTGCACGGCGACAAGGAGATGACCTCATCATCAGTGGCCAGAAATTATGGATAACAAATGCATGGAGTGCTGATTGGATCTGTCTGCTTGTGAACACATCTGCAGGACCAGCACACCGTAACAAATCACTCGTCTGTGTTCCCATGAAATCCCCAGGTTATGCTTGTTTAATGTTCCTTTAGATGTATCCTTTGTTTTCCCTGACTGACATAACTATGTTGATATTGTAAGTATAGATATACACATAAAACATATGTAGTCTTATACTCGAGTAATTGATGATTTCAAGTAACCATTAATCCAAGATTTTTGGCCACATGTTCTCTGACTTCCACCAGGAGTTCACTTGACTAAGCTGATTGACAAACTAGGAATGCGGAGCTCTGACACTGGTCAAATATTCTTTGATGAAGTGCGAGTTCCAGCCAAGAATATCATAGGAGAAGAAGGAATGGGGTTCATGTACCAGATGTCGCAGGTAATCATGATGAGAACAATGCCTTGATGACTAAACATACTGTAAATTAGGTAGCTTTGTTAATTGAAGAAAATGTATCCTGACTTGAAATGCACAGTTTCAGGAGGAGCGACTCTGTTTGTCACTGATAACTCTGAAGCCAATGGAAATATGTATACAAGAGACGATCAACTACACTCGGGAGAGAATAGCATTCGGCCAGCCATTGCTCAACAACCAATATCTGCATTTTCGTTTGGCTGAGCTTGAAACAGAGCTGGAAAGTTTAAGAGCCCTCATTTACAGGACTTTAGGTTAGTTATTAATATAACATGATAAATGTTTATAAAGGATGCCAGACTCCTACCACAGTGACCACCTAATGTGATAATCTTTCCCTTGTAAAAACTTTAACTGGATGTATAATACTTTTTGAATGTGAAGATACCATGGTTACATTTTAGTTTTAGGTTTTTACAGTTAAACAGTGTTTACATGCAGACTGTTCAGGTTATCATTTTCCATTATTGCTAGCTCTTTACACTATTTGATGCAGAGTATTATTATTATTTTTTTTTCCATGCTTGATTTCTGTTTCCTGCATTAGTGAGGTAGTGCCAGGAACAGATGAAGAAAGGCCACATCTGCACACATCCATTGTCTAGCTGTCATGTGTAATGCACCAAAACCACAGCTCCCTATCAACAACCAGACACCACAGACCCTTCCATGGTTTACCCCAGATGCTTCACATGCCCTGGTTCAGTCCATTGACTGCATGTCGACCCCGTTATACCAGATCGTTCCAGTTCGTCCTATCCTATGCAAGCCTTTCACTCTCATGCATGTCTAGGCCGACTGCACAAAATTTGTTCACTCCATTCTTACATCAATTATTTTTCCATTCTCCTTATTCCCTCCACTTCTGACACATATATCCTCTTTGTCAACCTTTCCTCACTCATTCTATCCATATGTCCAAACTGTTTCTGCACACCCTCTTCTGCTGTCTCAACCACACTTTTTATTACTGCACATCTCTCTTACCCTTTCATTACCTATTAGATCAAACCATCTCACACCACATATTGTCCTCAGACATTTAATTTCCAACGCATCCACCTTCCTCCACACATCCTTATCTACAGCCCATGCCTTGCACCCATATAATATTGTTGGGACAATTATTCCTTCAGACATACCCATATTTTCCTTCCCAGATAACATTCTCTCTATCCATACATTCTTTAGTGCTTACAGATCCTTTTCCCCCTCCCTCCACCCTATGGCTCACTTCCACTTCCATGGTTCCATTTCACTACCATGTCCACTTTCAGGTATGTAAAACACTTCACTTCCTCCAATTTCTCTCCATTCAGACTCACACCTCTAACTAACCTGTCCTTCACATTTCTTCTAAATCTAATAATCTTGATTTTGTTTACATTTACTCTCAACACTCCTTTCACACACTTTTCCAGACTCAGTCACCAATTTCTGAAGTTTCTCACTCATATTTCCTACTAGTGCTGTATCATCAGCAAACAACAAATGACACACTTCCTTGGCCCTCATATCCCCCACAGATTGCATACTCATTTCTCTCTTCAAGACACTCGCTTTTACCTCTCTCACCTACCTATCCGTAAACAAATTAAACTGCTTATGTGACAGTATTTCACAGACTGATAGCCTTTATGTGACGGGAAATTCTTGAACTGATGACACTGAGAGTTGCATAGGAGCCAGTAGGGATGAGAAGTAAGTGTATCCAATTAATATAAATCTCTGATTACCTTCCCCTTTTAATGATTTCCCTCCCCCCCCTAGATTTGTATGTATCTGGTCAAGATGTGGTAAAATTAGCCTCCATGTGTAAGCTGAAGTCTGCACGTTTAGCAAGAGAAGTTACTGATTCATGCCTCCAGTTCTGGGGAGTAATGGGCTTTACCAGTGAGGTATGTTGTTCTCTATTTTGTAAATCATTATATGCCATTTAACAGTGTTTGAAAAGATCATTTTACCATTCCTTAATGTTGAAAGGGCTGACCACTTCACACATAGGGAAATATGGTTTAAATGTGGATTTAATTATTCCAGTATTGTGTAACAGTTTTAAATTATTTCATATGAATGAGACTGTGTTGTATTAATAAGGGCAGGCACTTGTAAGCATGTACTAACCTATTTTCTTGATAATATAGGTGCAGGTGAGTCGTTTGTATCGTGACATGAGGCTCTTCTCTATTGGAGGTGGAGCAGATGAGATCATGCTTAATATCATCTACAAATACATGGGTTCTCTTCCTCAGCGACCAAAAAACCTGAACACTTGAACTCCGTGTTGAAACACTTTTTTGTGTCACCAGGCCAATTTTTCTAGCACTGCCAATTGAATTATTTTGGGAATTATGATGAAAATATAGTATTTTTTCAGATTACATAATGATGTTGAAATAAATTAAATAGATTTTTATCACCAAAGTGCACAGTGTATAGAGGCTCAAGTGATGTGCCTGGCCCTAGTAACTGTGGTTTTTTTATTTTGAAAGAGGTTATCTCTAAGAGTGAGCATTAAGAAGGAAATTAGACTCGTATGTTTTGCTAAATTTGTACTTTAGTAAAAAAAATTTTGTATGAGGAACTACAGCAATTTCTGGTTTTGATGGAAGATGATCAGTTTCTTGTGTAGTGTAGACTAGACTCACTGAGTCCATAGTAAAGAGGTCCTTCCCATTCAGAAACATAAAGATATGTGGTCAGGTCATCCGTGTCGGGAACAGAACAGGTTTGGCACCAGCAGCACGAACAGTTCTAGGTGCCACTACAGATGACACTCGACTCTGCACCTGTGGAAGTAGGAATGGGAGTCACTGTTACAATGAACATTTTGAAATTATATAAACTAGAGTGAATTTCAGAACTGCAATATGACTAATGTGTTTTGAAGTATCAGTTACAAGTAAGGTATATTTTTTTAATGGAAAAGTGAACAATAATTAACCTGGTGGAGGTAGGTAATGATGAGTGTGTGAAGTCGCTTGCGAAGGCCTCGCAGCCTGTTGTCAGAAGTGCCACGGGACAGAAGGTCTAGTCCCCTGTTTGCCATATTCTGAAGGTCTTTAGCTGTGTGCAAGCTACTTGGTCCATCCACATGGCTGGGATGGTAGTACTTCACCTGCCATAAACAGAGGCTGTATTGTTATTGTTGTGCAATGGTATATCTTTAGCTTTTTATACACACACTGCCATACGTAAAGCATAATATCTTAAATGTTACAAGGGAGCCTGTACTGAAGGATAAATTACTGTGTTGGAGAGCGTTTTGAACTGTTGGGCTCGAATGTCAGCTGTAGCATCTTGTTGGAGAGCTGTAGCTAGCGCTGCTAGGGTCCTGATAGGTTGTGTGTCTGGTGTCTCCACCTCCACAACTCCTCCAACAGCACCACCAACCTCCCACACCTGAGCGCGTGACACCTTGGGTAGAATAAAAGTTATTATCACCTCAAGCATATCCTATGTGCATACTGCAAGACAGAATGATTCAAAAACCCAACCCTGAATACTGCTTATGGCAACCTTTTACCAAGTAACATGATGGACAGAGCACTGTGTTTGCTCCCATAGGATCTTGGAATGATATGAAGTGTTGCAGAAGGCATTACATCTGGATAGTTGTGCATGTATTACAACACAAGAGTTGGATGCTACTCACTGAGATTCATGAACTGTTAATTTTTATTCTTTAGTTATCACTACATGAGATTTATGTGACAGGATAGTATATGTCATATGGCTGATGACTTACTTGTAGTTAATCTTTACGAAGTAAAGGAAAAACCACAGTGCTACCTTGACCCCGCCATGTCCATATCTGTGCTTGCATGCATGTACACACCTGAGCTCAGTTCTCAGCCACCATTTGATGTATGGTCAAGTAGCCATACGCAAATGCATATTGATGAGCAGTTCAACATTCGACCAACAGAGGGCCAACTTAATGTACATTTCATGCATCAAAGGCAAACTTCATAATCATAAAGTAGCTTTGTTTAAGAATTTTGGTAAACTGGCTGAGAGGCTAGTAGGCCATATGAAAAAAAGAGTTTTCATGAAATTATTCAGAGGTATGAAAGAAGAATGGATATACTAATAGCATTTATGCAAGAACAGAAATGTAAATTTCACCTGCTGACTTAGCTTTGATTTTTGGATTTGTTGAAATGTAAATGTCTAGCAATATGAAAAACTATTCACTGTGTCACTGTGCACAAGTTGAAGAAACATATCAGTTGGCTCATATATTGTGTGCACTCATTACATCCCTTGTACAGGTGTACACTACTTCTGGTGCAGTTGAATCTGATGTGTAAAGAAAAGTGAAGGATGGATACTGTAACTGAAGAAAAGAATTTAATGGCAGGATGTCAGGGCTTCAAAAATTATAGTAAAACAAATTTAAAATTCATCATTTGGTTGCTAAAATAATCAGTACCCATGAGAAAGACTTGATATGATATGTCAAAAAAGCTTATATCTGGTCTTCAGTAAAGAAATCTAAATGTGTATAACAGAAAAGTGGAGAACTTGGATTAAAACGTAGATATTGTTTAAAAGTTTGTAAAGTTTTGGAACAGGATTAAGAGGGTCATGACATATGGCATTAGGAGGCAATTTATCTGAATTAAAATATATCGGTCAAATAATATTAATGAAAGAGATTCATGAAGATTATTGTATGTCAGTACTGTATAAAAGGACATAACATTTACTTTCATGTTTAAAGAAAAACGGGCAAGCAAAGGTGAATGATACATTAAAAGAATAATATTATACTGAAAGATAAACAGGTTGAAATAAGAGGAGAATTGAATATGTGAATCCAGTTAACAGTTTACCAAATTTTGTTAAACATTATCAGAAGAATAAAGGAGAATATAGCAGGCACTAACCTCCTGCAGAAACCTGGCAATGGCTGCATTCCTCCTCCTAGCAGAGCGGATAGCTCTGTGAGCTTCAAGGGATCTCAGCAATTCAGTCTCCTTGTCTAGGAGAGCAACCAATGCTCTCCTACGCTGCTTTCCTTTTAGTGTTGCATTTACCTGAGAGACTTGCTTTCTACGCCAGTTCTCGAGACGTGAGTACAGTTCTGTCATGGGTACTGGTTGACGCCATGCCTGCCAGGATATATCTATTATTATGCAGCAATATTAATGTTTATTTGTAGCTAATGGTGGGTTTGGTGCTAGAATTAAGTGAGCTGAGTTACAGGGAAAAGCCAGAGGCTTTAAATATGTCCACCATGGAGGAGAGAAGAGTAAGGGGTGATCTGAGTACAACTCTTACATTTTTAAGATACATTTGATAACACACAATGAACAGTTCTTCGAGAGATGTAGGAATAAAGTAGCCAGACAACATGAAATTCTACAAAAAAAAATTGTTAAAGATGATGTAAGGAAGTACTTTTACACTTTAAATATAAAAATCTCATATGTATAGATAATTTACAAGATTTTTGTAAGTGATCAGGTGTAATGCAATCCACTGTCAGAAAATTTTATATTACTTTTTTTTTTTCATAAAGATGAAAATGCTAATTGCAAATGTGGTAGCTCAAAGCTCTTAATACAGTTGTAAATTACATGAATACTGTGTGACTGGTTGCAACTTAAGGGTGGGATGTTTTGATTGTTTCTATCCCTACACCTTGAAGCCTTGGAACTCTATACCCTCTCATGTCTTTCCTAATAACTGTCACCTGGCACTTTTTAAAAGAGAGGCTTTTCACTTCCTCCAAAATTCGTAAATACTTCCCCTTGTCTTTTTGCTGTATGTTAACCTCTCCATATTTCAGTTAAGGCCTGGCCTTGATGTGAACTTTAGACTGTGACTAGAGATAACAACTTAAAAAAAAATATGATAAATATTAAAAAATAAATACGATAAATACTAGTTGTTGTGTGATACTTCATATATGGTCACAATTGTTTCAGGGTTGTATATTGTGTCAATAGCCATTAAAAAATATATTATTTTTAATCACTGTTGTACTTGCTTTTTATCCAAAATGAAAATAAAAAGGAACTTCATGGATGAATTAAATAATGTACAATATTTTAAAGGTGGAGTTTACAAGACAAGTAATAACCCATGGCTTGTATGATTTTTTCCATACTAACAATATGGTCAGTGAAGGTGTGTCAAGGGAGGATGCATTTGTGCTAGAAGGGTAAGAATGTGTATGGACGAATCACCTTATGTTGCACAGATGATAGCTAAAACCAAGTCTTACATTGTGCTGTATGGGTAAGGACAAATATGAAAGGGTCACCCTGTGTTATAGAATTAAAATCAAGTGTTACCTTTTGTTGATCAGTGCTAGATGTGACAGAGAGTTGACTGGTTGTGCTGCTGGCATCACTTTTCACCACTGTCAGATGTGCTGGCTCCTCTGCCTGAACGGAAGTAATACATTCACTAACAGTTATTGGTACTGCGTCTATACTGTACTACATTACTGTTTTCTCCAGGTTCAGTCTGTCCTGTGAACTTGAGATATACTCAAAGATCCCTTTGGGTTAAAAACCTCCAACCTCTTACCTTCTAGTGAGGTTTATGCATCTCATCCCTTGCTAACCACCTTTTCAGTAGTGAGGTTTATGCATCTCATCCCTTGCTAACCACCTTTTCAGTAGTTGTAGCCTGTATCTCAATCCAGGTCTTCCCCACCGTGAATCAGGAACCTCCACTCAGCAATGATGTTACTGTCCTGTCTACTGACACACTAGTCGCTTTATATTTTTTGTAATCCCAGATAACAGACTTGCTTTCCAGTTTTTCCAGCATACCATGGATGAGCATCCCTTTCTGAATCATTTAGGTTGTAGTGTATATACATGTGGTGATTTTTTAAAGTGAATGGTGACTGTCCTCTACTTCCCCCTCTACCTCACTTTGAAACCCATACTGGATGTTTTTCTATTCCGTCAGAGATTTTGAATTGGCTTCTTACAGGGAGAATGGTGTTGTCAGAAGGACAATACTGACTCGACTCACTGTGTTGTGCTAGTCAGGGTTGAGCGTTAGTCAGTCAGACCTCCACTTGTTTATGTCTGCCTGATTGACGGTTGGCATTTCAGTAGACAAGAAGCTCCCATACCTTGATCATGAGGGAAAGAAGATTTTCTGTTTCACAGATATTTTCTCTCTGGGTAAGGAGCAAGTGGAGCTTCGTGTAGACAAAAGTCACCGCTGAACTCATGCTGGGCTGACTGGAATTGTTTGGCCCACTAATATGGCAGTCTCACACCTTGATCAATGTTACAGTATGATGAAGCATTTGAACCAAGGCCCCTTGCTGGGCTGAAACTACTTATACCACTAGCAGGGCCAAGCCTTTCACATACTGTAAAGGAAAGTAAGAATATGTTTGCTGGGAAAACCTTAGCTGGATATCTGTAAATTTTGTGGATTTTTTGTTCCTCTTGAAATTATCTTGATTTTCATAGATATGTGATTATGGAACATTTGGGGGTAACCGACTGAAAGGTTTTAGGCCCAGTTGGTATATAGAGATTTGGCCAGCTTAACTTTTTCAGTATCAGTTCACCCCAGTAATAATCTATCCTATGGTTTTCACCTTTCCATAAGTTGGTACCTGGCAGGCAGCCCACGGAAAACATACCCCAACTATTGTACCCTAAGGATCCTGTAAAAAATTACTCTCATTCCCTGAGTCATTGTTAGGGGATTCGAGTCAGCTATTAGCCATCTTTATTTCCAAATAATTCCTATGCCTCAGTTAGCATACCAATAATATACATTTTTTTTTCATTCATATTTGCTATTTCCCGCATTAGCGACATAGCTTCAAGAACAGATGACTGAGCCTTAGAGGGAAAACTCCTCACTTAGCCCACTCATTTGTTCCTTCTTTTGGAAAAGTAAAACTGGAGGGTAGGACTTCCAGCCCCCTGCTCCCACCCCTTCTACAACACGCAGGGAATACATGGGTAGCATTCTTTCTCTCCAATCCCCAGGGATAATATATAATACATTTTTTTTTTTCTTATTTTTTATTATACTTGATCGCTGTTTCCCGCGTCAGCGAGGTAGCGCTAGGAAACAGATGAAGAAAAACCCATCCCCCC